>JAPTSV010000905.1:0-48636 GCA_026979955.1 Megalurothrips usitatus | reverse complement strand
TGTTTCACTCACTCTCACACACTGTTGACGATATGACATGTGACACATGATATAATAATTAAGAGTCCGTATGTGTGGTTACGATCCGACGATCTGTTTCCGCTTTCTGAGACCGATTTCTACGCACTGCGCCTTACCATGTTCGGTGCACCCGGGCGGGACTGCGGTCAGCCCGGGCAGTAGGCAGCCCATCGCACAGGTGCCGCTACCCCGTGCCGAAGGGTGCCTTACAGGGCACTTACAGCCGGTCCCCGAAGGATAGCGAGGAGGAGAAGAGATAGGTGGGGGCATAAATTCGAGAAAAATAAATTAAATAAAAAATAAAATTAATTAAAAAATAAAATTAATTAAAATAAAATTAAATTTTAAATAAAATTAAATAAAAATAAAATTAATTAGAAAATAGCAGAAAATACGCCAACGGACTGTGTTCCTCTCAGAAACACAGTTCGCTGGCGAGGCCGGAACACAGTTCGGTAGAAACACAGTTCGTGGCGACTCACATAATGTGAAGTGATTAGGCTAGGAGGAGGAGAAGGCAGGGTGCAGCGAGTGTGGACGTAATGCACGGGGCAAAATGTAGAACGGCTGCCGCGGGTGTGGGCGAAGGCAGCGGAGAGAGGGCCGACTCCCCACCCTACCAATCACCAAAGTCTGAAACAAAACTTGCAATTTAAAAAAAAAAAGTGCAGTCCAGTAAAAGTGAAAGTGCAAGTGCAAGTGCAAAAATATGCAGCAGGAAGACGCATGGCCATAAATACAAACTCAAATTGTCAATAATATCTTTATCTTACCTGTTATGTTTGTATATTCTATGAATAAAAGTGTTTGAAAAAAAAAAAGTGGTTAGATCACCGGTTTTGTAAAACGGGGGGTCAAAAGTTCGAATCTCCCTGGGGGAATGTCTCGTTTTTTTCGTCCCTCTTTTTACCTCTCGGTTTGCTTCTACTCATAAGCACACGCGCTGCGCGACATCTAGCTGGCTGATCGAGTCCCGTACCATTTCTGACATTCACACATCACTTAAATCCTGCACGAGATAAATCGTTTTTCTTTTCTGTTTTATCTTTTAGGTTTCCTTTTTTGAACAAAAATAGAAGAAAATATAAAACGAATTGCCCATCATAAAACCCATACGCTGACTTTTTGATGTGACGCACAAGGGTACTGACCATCTTTCTAACATGGTCTAACGACAACGTACTTCTGACGAAACCTGACATATATAGCATGCACCGAAAACGCACCCGAAAAGCCATGGTCGAAAATAAGGAAATCAATATGATATACGGAGCTGCGGGGCATCGATCCCTGTCCCTTACGCATGCGGAGCGAGCGCTTTACCAAATGAGCTTCACCCCCGTTGGCGTGCTAGGCCAGGTTCATCGGACATGCACGACAACGGATCTGCTTCCTTTTCTGCTGTCGCCGTCAGTTGTGCTATTCGAACTCACTATAGGGGGCCTCCATGGCTCAGTGGATAGAGCACTGGTCTTGTAAACCGGGGGTCGGGAGTTCGAATCTCCCTGGGCGCAATGACACTTTTTTTTCCGTCCCTCCTTTTGCCTCTCGGTTTGCTTCTATTTCAGAGCACACGCGCTGCGCGACATCTAGCTGGCTGATCGGGTCCCGTACCATTTCTGACAGTCACACATCACTTAAATTCTGCACGGGATCAATCGGTTTTCTTTTCTGTTTTATCTTCTTGGTTTCCTTTTTTTAAACAAAAATGAAACAAAATAAAACACGAATTGCCCATCATGAAACCCATACGCTGGCTTTTTCTTGTGACGCACATGGGTACTGACCATCTTTCTAACATGGTCTAACGACAACGTACTTCTGACGAAACCTGACATACATAGCATGCACCGAAAACGCACCCGAGAAGCCATGGTCGAATATAAGGAAATCAAAATGAAGCATGGAGGTGCGGGGCATCGATGCCCGTTCCTCTCGCATGCGAAGCGAGCGCTCTACCATATGAGCTACAGCCCCGTTGGCGCGATAGGCCAGGTTCACCGGACATGCACGAAACCGGATCTGTTTCTTTTCTGTTGTCGCCGTGGGTTGTGCTTTTCGATCTTTCTTAAGGTGGCCTCCATGGCTCAGTGGTTAGAGCACCGGTCTTCTAGATGGGGGGTCGGGAGTTCGAATCTTCCTGGGGGCAATGTCTCGTTTTTTCCGCCCCTCCTTTTACCTCTCGGTTTGCTCCTAGTCAAGAGCACACGCGCTGCGCGACATCTAGCTGGCTGATCGGGTCCCGTACCATTTCTGACGGTCGCACATCACTTAAATCCTCGTGCGGCGGATGCTGCCGATTACCCTTCCTGCTGCGTGGCATCTGAGTGCAAACATTAGTTCATCAGAGGTGTTGTCTAAGAAGCGCATCCTCACATCTTCCGGACGGGTATACTTGCCATGCGATGTAAGTAGGCGTGCTAATTGTGGCACCACTAGCGTTGAATGGCAAGATGGACGCCACGCCGTGTCCAGCCGTTGATCGTGGAGAGGC
The DNA here is from genome assembly GCA_026979955.1 of Megalurothrips usitatus. Lineage (NCBI taxonomy): Eukaryota > Metazoa > Arthropoda > Insecta > Thysanoptera > Thripidae > Megalurothrips > Megalurothrips usitatus. The sequence continues at coordinate 46,121 of JAPTSV010000905.1, read as the reverse complement.
GGCGGCGGCAAGGTGGAACACATTGGGACTCGGCGAGTGCGAAAGGCAGAGTGATGAGTGGGGCGATAAAAGGGGTGGGGGTTGGCCGTGGGAGCAAGAGATCTTTCGTGGCCAGGATAATTGCGGTCATGGTGCGCCGCTTAAATCGGATGGTTAGGGTGGGGTTTCCTGCTGGAAAGGCCACCACGGCCCCAACCCAGCTGTTAGGCTTTGTGAGTGGAACCAGAAAGTGTGTTGATGATGTGTGAGAGGTGTGTGGTGTCGGCGAAAGGGTGTGGGACCGTAGCCCTGCGAGCGCTGCGAGCGTCTGGCGAGAACGTAGCCTCGCAAAGGGAATCATCATGAACTGCAAAGGCGATTGTGCTCACTAGTGAAATCCACTGGAGACCACTGCGCGGCCATCTTGTTCCACTTGTTCTCAAAGGTCATTCATCATTCGAGCTTCCTTTAAGTAAGTTAAGTGTAATATGGCACACGCAACATATTTGATTACTAGTTTTAGAGTGGGCCGTACGGTAAAAGTCGCCCTTCAGGGAGTGAGCGCTGTAGGCCACTCAGTGACCACGATCGAGTGCTCTAGGTGGCTCGTGGAGCATGTGCCAAACGACACTTAAGGGCAGCCGGGGTGTGTAGTTGGGGGTCCGGCATGGTAGCCGCTCGCACTGCTGGTTCGCCATGTTTTGCTGCAGGATGCGCTTCTCAGACAACGCCTCTGATGAATTAATGTTTGCACTCAGGAAGGGTAATCGGCCGCATCCACCGACATGTTGAGAGAGGCGGACGCCGCCCCACCTCCTTTGGACCACGCCCCCGTCATACCCGCGTACGAGCAAGGTCGCCCGATGGCAGCGTACAACAACCCACCTCCACCGTATTGCGGTGCCCCGGGCTGGGCCTCCTGCCCACCTGGACCACAGCAGTGGCCTCCTGTCCCGACGGCGGGGTGGTCGTCGTGGCCGCCGGCCGGACATGCGAGTGCTGCTGGGCCACAACCACAGGCTTGGCCTTCTTGGCCACCTGCACCGACGTCGGCGGGGTGGTCGTCGTGGCCGCCGGCTGGACATTCGAGTGCTGCTGGACCACAGCCGCAGGCTTGGCCTTCTTGGCCACCTGCACCGACGGCGGCGGGGTGGTCGGCAGGAGGACCACCACCACCACCTCCGTCCCTACCTTCTAGTGCTGTGCCTACGCCGACTCCAGCATCGTCGTTCCCCGCCGGACCTCGATCTCCCGGGCGGCCGTCGCCGCCGTCTGTGCCGACGCCGGCATCCTCCTGCCCTGCCAGATCAGGTACATCTCCCGGTCGGCCGTCGGGGCAGCCGCCGCTGTCTAGCCCACCTGCTGCATCTCCCGGACAGCCGTCGGGACAGCCGTCCCGCACTGCCACACTTCCTAGTTCATCTCCCGGGCAGCCGTCAGGACGGCCATCACCATCCTGCCCAGTCTCACCTGCCGTGTTGCCGTCGCTGCAGCCTGCGGGGAAGGGCCGTGCTACGCGACAGACATCAGGGATGTCTATGAAGCACAGCAAGCAGGTTACCACAAGCACACCTGCTGATTGGTCCGATTCGGATGACAGTGGCAGTGATGTTGTGATAGTAGAGGTAGGCGCCACAAATTGTCGGGTTTATTATCTCTCTGGTGTGTATAATGTATACGCATTAATGCTGCTCAGTGAGCCACAAGCAGTTCAATCGGTTTCAAATAACATTTGCCAGGCTGAGCATGGAACTGTTGGGGTGAATGCACTGTTCTTTCTTAATTTTTCTAACTTTTTGTTTGTGGAACAATTTTCCATGCAATAATTTACTGGCTGTGACGGTATGTTTCAAAGCCGACAAGTTGCAGAACATAAATGCACAAATTTGTGTGTAATATGGGAACAGAATTTTACCCATATAATTATGTGGATGTGTAATAATTCTGTTTGTGATTTATGTACAAACTTGTACAGTAACAGCGTAAATTTAATCTTGATCTTTAATCCATACCTTTCATGTGTTACAGCCTGAGGATCTGAATCTGGTTCAACAGAACACTGCTGAAACTGAGAAGAAAGAAGGTACTGTGCCCATTTCATGTAACAATTTTTTTTTTAGTGTTCCATTTATAGTAGTTATTATCTCCAAATCTCTACATTTCTCAGGCCCGGGTGTGAAAGGAAGGAAAAGGGGTTTTTTGAACAAAAACAATGTAAAAGAAATAGGAAAGGCTGCATTGACGAGGAACTCTCAGCAGGACGGAGCACTGGCTGTGAAGAAAACTCGAGCATCAGCAATGTGCAGAGCCCCCGCAAAGCCTTTGCAGTCAACTCAACGGCAACCAAGTAAGCGCCCTGGAAGACAGACAGTGACCAAGGGTGGGAACTACATTATTTCCTTCATATTTGCAATAACATCCTCACTCTATTCTCTATCATCTTCTGCACAGCACTGCACAGATGTGAATATATTTTAACACATAAGATGAGAGACAATGATAGAAATCCAACCATTCTTGTTTTTTCTTGTTTTACCAAGAGCATTTAGTGTTCTATTCCTTGGACCTTGGGGTATTTCATTGCATTTATCGGGGTTTATTATTATGGAGACTTTTGTGGCTGTACTTTGCATATTAACACCTGGATGCCTTTGTTACCAGTGACGCCTGTCATTAGTTATGTCAGGCATGCCATGGCTTAAAATTAAGTGCTCTTTTACTACACCTACAGTTGTTGCGGATGCGGATTGCGCCGCTGTTTTGGAGCAGGAGAGGGAGCGCATTCTGCATGAGCTTGAGGAGGTCCCAGACGATATGCTGGTCTCTTGTGAGGCAGGTTTCGCCAAACCAGATATTCTCCATTGTTAAAGGTAGTTTTTTCGTTTTATAATGAAGCTGATTTTCGCAGGATGCAAAGACCTTACGCCAGCAAGCCCAAGATATTTTGGGTTTCGTGAGATCACTGGAGTGCCTGGAGTATCTCCAGGGCATCGCTTCAGGGGCCATTCCAAGTGACAGACATAGCGAGTTCCAGCAGCATGGGATGCTCATGAGTGGGCAGGGACCGTTTACTCTATTTGATGACTTGGTAAAGTGAAGTAAAAGTAGTTGTACAATATCCAAATAAGTTGTATTTCCAAGTGACTTGCCATTTGTATTGTTTGCTTCTAGAGAAATGCCCTGCTGAAGACCCTGGACAGTCATTGTGAGGAACTTGACCCTACATACCAGTGGAGTGTGTTGTTACCTGAGGTACGACAGTGGGAGTTTATTAATTTGGAAAGAGGCAGGTTACTATAGTAGAAAAAATAATTAAATAATATACATTAACTTGTTTCAGGCAATTATTTATGGAGCCCGGAAAGTGCTGCAATGTAGCAAGGAAGAAGCTACTGCCTATTTCGAGAAAAGTAGCAAATTTGTAGCTATGAAGAATTAATTTCTTCATTGTACTATCATTAAGAGCAGGTTGTACTGTTGAAATGGGCTCTCTTCTTTAACTTTTTTTTTCTTAATGTAGTTAATTAAGCAGTATTTCACAGCTTACCTCTTATTTCTTTCCTTTTTTTTCACTCCTGTTCAGCTATGGATACTGGTAAAGTTGGGAGTTGTATCATTGTTCTTTTCTTAAGAGATCTTTGTTGTTCTGGTGTATGTTCTGCCAGGGGGTGGAAAGGCGCTAGGGAGCGCGTGAGCGGATGCTCCCCGCACGGCCCGCGCGGGGCGAGTGGCCGGCGGAACTGCAGGGCGCTACTAATTTGAACAGAACTTCGTCAAAACTGCATCAAATTATAAAAACGGGGACTCTGGGAGATTCTACATGAATTTTCCTATCTCGGTGAACGGCTGGTACGAAGTTTCATGCGGATGTGTGCGTTTGGCGTGCACACGAATCTCCAAATCCCGGCAGACGAGCCCGTACCCTGACCGGGAGATTCACTATTAGACCACTTTCCGTTTGTTTTCCGTGCATACATGCAGCAAGGCGATTGTTTGTAACTAATTTCTGCACGCCCATGTCAGGTTTTTACGCCGGTACCACATCTGCGTGCCGAGATATAGCATAAAATGTGACGTGACAGTTTGGACCAAAATGGCGAGTCTCCTCTTGATGACTCATATTTGACACCTTTGAACCCAATGCATGATTCGCCAAAGGTTCTAAGGCGTGTAGAATTTCATGCTGAATCATTTCCGCCCCCTGGATTTGATGTTGCATTCCTATTTTAAAATATCTCGCGAATCTCCAGAACCACTGCAAAAACGGCCTTCCGGCACCCGCCGTTGGTAAAGCTTAGCGTGAAGAAAAAACTCACTCATCCGTTCGGGCAAGCCCATTAACTGGTACAGCATACTTTCTTGCGTGGGTATTGCAAATCCCAACGCATTCCATGCAGTGGCGAAAGTACACGAAAATTGTTTGGCAAACACTGCAAATCCGGGACCGTTGGCGCGTTCGGAGTCGAACGCGGTATGAGAATCTACGATGGCGGCGCCACCCCGCCCCGCCCCAGCAGACGCCCACAACAACAAAGCGAAAGACGCAAGCCGGCGTCTTTTGGCGTTCACGAACCTTCTTGCGTCAGTTTCGTCGTGTGGTGTCGCCCGTCGAGGCTCTGTTTTCGTTAGTATCCGTGCGTGGGATGCGGCTTGTCTTTCTGAACGCCAAAACGTTTGCCTAGATCGTTTTCTGGACGAGTGGTAGGCGTAATTACAGCGCTGTGTTTTGGTGTCTCGTTCGGGGCTCCCTTCCGACCGAGCCTTGGCTTTAACTCTTAAACCTTGTGATAAAAAATTTTCGTTGGCCTGCTTGATTATCCGCCTTCGTGCTGTATTATTTTGAAGCGGCATCGAGCGGCATCATACTCTGCCATGGTTGTTAGTTGCTATTAACAGCACAAGGTTAGGTTCTTGTTGACTCAATGCAACTAGTGCTTTGGGAAGTGGATTTAGCCTATTCGCTACTTTGTCATCATTAAAACTCGTCGTCGCCTCGTCCCTTATTTCATTTTGGGCTAATTTTCTCTCGTTTTTGTGTTCAGAAAAGTTGTCTGTGTCTTTGTACAGAAGTGACAAAAATAAACAAACTAATGTTACCTTGTGTGTCTTGCAGGCAATGAGTTCAGAGGAGGATATCTTCAATGATGGTGGTTTGAATGCAAATCCCTCTCCTGGTGGATCCATGCTTTCTACACCAATGGAATACAGTGGTGTTGAGGGAAGAGCTGCTAGCCCTGTTGTAGTTGGAGTGGCGGGTTTATCCGGTTCATCGAATGCTGGTTACCATTGTCAGACTTGCGGCAACGTTCTCAAAACTAAGTCTGGCTTCACAAGACATTCTATGACTCACAAGTTAAATGGTAAGTGCTTTGAAATGATTTATGTTTATGATTCAATTTCATGCTCAACTTCTCTTTTCTTATGGTTCTATTTTTTTCAGAATACGAATCAAGACAGCCTGAGAAACAGGAGATGGAAGAAGCTTTGCCGGGTTTTCTAAAGGCAGTCATACAAAGTATAAAACATGAACCTGCTGTTGGGATTCAGGGATCTGAAAAAATTAAATTTTGTGAAGCATTTACTTTTGAAACCCCTGAATGTGTGGAGTTTACCAAAGCAATATCAGAACCCATTGTCAGTACACTTCTAGTCAAGAAAAGGGTAATGCCCTCTGCACAGTATGAGAATGCAGTTGGTGAGATTAATGCAATCCTTAGTAAAAGTGAATTTTATGAAACAGTTAGAGAAAAGCTTGTAGTTTGTGTGCTACAGCATCAGTTTTCTAATCAATTACTAAACAGGATGATTTGGAGGATTGCGTCCAAACTTATGGAAAAGATTCAGACAAGAATCTTTCATCAAATGAAATTGAAACACTTGGCTGCCAATGAAACTTTCTCCATGAATGAGTGTGACAAGCTTGCGTTTCAACAACATATCTGCAGAATTTTGAGGTGCACATTCAGGTTTGGAGTCAAAAGCAAAAACCATATATGGAAGTTGAGATGTGACTGTTTGCGTATGAAGTTTGTTGCTGCTCCACAAGAAGTGAAGAACGAAGAATTTGCAGACAGCAAACTTTGGACTGAAGACAGTAGTGGTATTTGCTTATCTCCTGTTGCTTTTTCTCTTTTTCTGGGGCTGCATAGAATTATACAGACTATGCATGACACAGGAGCTCCCACCTCTGAAGAGAATGTTCTCTACTCTCTTACCCATCCTGATAACATTATCATACTTGATGAAATGCGGCTTCTTACCCAGGGTAAACTGTCTGAAGATGCTGCTATTAATTTTTTAAAGGACCTTATCAAGGCTGTGACTGATTTGTCAGGAAAAATGGAAGCGGGTCGAAAGTTTTCTAAGGCTTCCAAGAAACAAGCAACCAGCGCAGTGTCTTTGAGAACAAATTTGAAGCGAAATCCTTCTGGAGCTCCAGCTGAACTGGCTGAACCGAGTCTCTCTTCTAACACATCTGATCAAGAAAAAGCAAAAGAACGGAAGAGACCCAAGAAAAATGAGACTACCACACCCACCAAGAAATTAGCTTCTCTACCAAAGGCGGCAGCAAAATCAAGCAAACCCACCAAGTCAAAGGAACCCACACCTCAACCTGCCAAACCAAAAAATATTCCGAGCAAACCATCATCTCAACCAGGAGCATCTGCTGAGCCAAAGAAAACCTCGAAGCAGACTCCCACTACCCCAACTACACGCCGCTCTTCTAGAATTAGAGACCTTAAACAAAAATAGTGTTTGCATTGTGTTAAAGTAATTTTAGAGTTTCACTTCACCCTTTTAGTCTCAATGTGCTGGTTGGTCTACCGATTCTTATGTAATTTTATCATCTCTGTTGAGCATTTCTTACAAGATGTTTGATTGCTGATTGCTTTGTAAGATTTTATCTTATTCGGTTTTGTTATGTTTCTGGGAAAATTAAAGACACGAGCAGTTGCAAACTATCCAAGGCAAAGTATACGCTTCATGCAATTTTTCTTCCACTGTTTCATCATTGCAAAACATCTGGAAAGAGGGACAAAAAGGATATCAGTATTTTGAGTAAAGAGTTCCTCAGGGTAAAATATATATACACGTATAAGTAAGGACGTCGGCGGCTCCAAGCAAACCCTGCCAATCCCAGCGCGGCGCGCCGTCCCGTCTCGGGGCAGCCCGGCCACTGGCGCAGCCGCGGCGGGCCGTGTGACGTACTTACTAGTTGAGGCTAGTTCACTCAGCACAATGACGGTCAGTAAGTGTTCCAGGCCCAGAGAGCCTCACAATCACCACTCAACAACGGGCGGTGAGTACCTGAAATAAAAACATAGATACAAGTGGTATTAATTTAGTTTCATCTATTATCTTTCAAAGTATCATTAACATAACAATACGATGTATATGACAATCCTCACAATTTTAATCTGTGTGCACTCCACAGTGAATGGATGACAGCTACAAAATATAAATCCTACAACAGCAAGCGGCATTTGATAAACACAGAACAAACCCTGAAACAGAATCATTAATACAAGTATGTGATTGAACACATTCAGGTCTGTGAACCTGCGCACGTTATTACAAGAAAAGCGAATCACACCAGCCCATTATAAATTGTTTCCAGATTAACATGTATCTGATCAGTTTGTAGCATGACTCAACATTTGTGGGCACTGCCCTGGAACACATCAGACTATCATCAGTAACCAATTTAAAATCAACAAAATTGGTTTATTGCAATTTTTTTTCCAAGCTGAACTGTACAGTTAATACTGGTAGCAAAATCTATTTCATTTCTGAATGCTTCACGAAGCAATAACTAGTCTGTCATATACATCTTTCCGGCACAATAAGGACCACAGCACACCTTCCTAAATGGCACAAACAAGACCATATTGGGATATGGGGGGAAAACTGATTAAAAAACACTCTGAAACCCTGCCTGAGATCTTGCATGAGTGAACCACTGTATAATAACATAGAGAAGCATATTATGAAGGGAAGACATGCCTATTACTGACATTCATTCCAGATATGTACAACTTTCAAATAATGTAATAAAGTCCAGAGTGAACAGAAACACTGATCAAAACAATTTGACTTACTCAAGAAACACTAACATTAAAAGAAGTCTAAATAAAGAAACATTATTTACATACACTCCTTTTGATCTTAATCAGAATAAGAAAAGAGTCACTTTAGCAACCAGATCACAACTTAGTGCAAAATGGTTCAGAAAATATAACGAACTCTCGTTGAAAATTTCTATACAACTACTAAACCAAAACCAATCCGGGGAAAAAGGTCACAGCAGCCAAATTAATTGCTGAGACAAACTACAAACGCCAAATCACGGTTCCGTTGCAAAACTACATACACAAGAATAGTCACGACTCAAAAAACTTCAAAAACAATTTACTATTTGTGGGTTAGAGGACAATCCCTGGCAGCAATGGAGGGAAGCGAATTCGAACTGTAGGACTGGAACCAAAAACAAACCGACACCATAGCCTTCAACTGAGTGTCTCAAAATAACTCCACACAAAACATAAAGCGATCATAAGACACAAATACACCAGTGTACGCCGACAGTCCGTGTTGCCGACTACCACAAATCAACACAGTTACGTAGCATGTTATTTTTCATACCACCCGGAGTTGGGCTGGTTTCAAATAATCTCTGCCAGGGCGCCGCCCTCGTTGGCGGTCGCAACCTGGTCGCAACGCCGGCGGCGGCGGCTGCAGGAAGGCGGTGCCATGAGCGTCGGCCGCAGGGCGCCCGTCCGTCACCGTCCTCACTCTCGATCGTTTCGTTGAGGCCCGTTTTAAAGAATAAACGTCTCCGTTCGTGCGTGCCTTTGAATATTACTTTCCTTCAGTAGGTGGGAACTAGGTGGGAATAGTGCGGAAGAAGTCTTGGTGTGTCATTATTGGCGGTGCGCGGCTAGGGAGTGGAGGCGTCTTCGTGTCGCCTGTGTCGCGAGCCTCTTCAACGGCAAGTTCGAACTTGAATCGTCATTTTAAATCAACTTGGATCAACTTCCACAAGCTTGGTGAGTACTGTGACTGGCGAGAGAGAGAGAGATAGACCTAAAATATTCTTGGTTGAAGCGTGAATTTTGGATCTCGGTGACTACCGAACTTTCCCTATTGGGTTAACGGTTTCCGAAATCCGTAGTGGTGCATGGGACGTGCCGACGGAGGGCACGCTGTGGGTGTTACCATTCCATTTCAAACGAACCCGGCCAAGGACGAACCATGTTTAGAGTGAGTTTATTTCGGCGTTCCGTCGCAAGCCGGACCTAACTTGTCTGTTAAAATATTTTGTTCTACAGGTGCTCTCGCATCTGCGTCATCCCATTGTACGCCTGCCATCGCTTACCCCTCTAGTTCTACTTCTTTGGGTTTCGCTTGTCATTTAAAACATTCCCCTTTTCTCCGAGCAATGTTAGTTTCAAGTCTTCGCAGTGAATCCGGACATATTTTCTTGGTGCTTGCTGGGCTAACGTCTAGGCACGTTACTGTCGCCCTGTGCCAGATAGTCGTATGCTAGTGTGATATTTAAGTTTTTTAATGTTTTGTCATTTTATGTTCCAGTGTTATGTGGTCCTCTGTGAAACACCAGTGTGGGGCCAAGACAAGCTTATGTCTGTGCTCAAGAACCAATTTTAAAGTTCTATGTTAGATGTGCAGTGGCCATGCAGTTAAGGTGAGTGTTGCTAATGAAGTCTTGCTAATGTCTTGTAATTTTGTTTCGCTGCTCGGGTATTTTCCCTTACCTTTGACATTCTGATCTTTCAGGTGGAGGTCACGTCAGCTTATTCATCCTGCTACATGTTTTCGCACAGAGGCTCACGTCTAGTATCTGTGCTCATGCGCGAGCATCACCCACTTCACTCTCCACTGACAATGTATTGTTAATTACGAATGTCATGTGCTCTTCAATTTTTGGTGAAATTCCTCGCGCAAATTTGGTCACGGTTTCTTAATGTACACAAATAAGAAGTACTCCATTGTCAAAGTTTGTCAGTCACTTAAATATTATTTAGCATTTGCCATAGTTTTTCACAAGATCTTCTGAGGGTGCACCAGACATGTACACTATTATGGTGTAATATGCGTTACTGTTATCTTTGTGAACTGGGGAACATATACTCAGTTACTTCAGTGTTACTTGGTTGGGCTACTCGACCATTGCAGCATTTCGGTGATACCTTTTCCTCGGCAATATAGGTATTTTAATAAATTATGGGTTTTCTAACCTTGGCTTAACTAGGTTTTGGGTACCCCACGGCATAAACGGTTGTGGGCCCTTGAACTTTAGCGCGTGTATCAGAGACATATTAAAAATAATATGCGCCTGTTGCATTGTTAATTTTGTACAGGCCCCCATGATCTGCTTAGTACGTGTGCGTTTCACTCTTCCCCCATTTCCACCCCTTTTTCTCTGCTCTTCTCGCTGTCGCCTTTGCCTTTTCATGGTAGGCGAGGCCATTCTGCTGCCACGGGCCGTGGGCTGCGAGGTTGTGGCCGGCCGCCGACGTCACCGTGTTCGCCGGCCCCGTGTGGGGTACTGGCCGGTGACGCGGAGGTAGAAGTGCGACGTGCACCCGCCCGGATGGCACGGGCCGTGGGCTACGAGTCTGCGCGTGTGCCTTTGCGCGTGTACAGTGATAAAATGCATTTCTTGCGTATTGGTTGGTTTTACCATAATGTGAACAAAGGGACTGCCCCTAGGCCATACTCTCGAGGACTTTGGATACTGCGTGTTTTACCTTATTGTTGCAGGAACAGGAACCTAGTCGGTGCTCGCCGACCAGTCCCTGACTGCGCTGGACTTGCTCCTCTACGTACGTCGCGCGCCATGAAGTGCGGAGCAACGCAGCCGGATCTCTCAAGCCCAGGGTTTCGGCAGCGACGATTTTCATAAGTAAGTGGTTGATCATTAAGTGATTAAAGTAGATTGTGATTAAGCATTATCTGAGTACTTTGATCTTATCTGTTTTCCAGCACACCTTATCAGCATCTACAAAATATTTTCGTGCACAACGGACGTCCGCGGTGTCTGCGTGCGCTGGTCGTCGCGGGCGCGGCGCCTGCCGGGTAGGCAGCCACGACTCGTGCAGCGCTTTCGTGCTGTGCGGGATAGCCTACTCTAGCGGTCGCAGGCGCTCGGCTGCGAAGCTAGTCTGGGGCGAGGGAGAACTCGGAGGTCGTGTTCTGCGCCTTACATCGGGTTGCCGAATCGTGCCGACATACTTGCTCATGCCATGTACCTTGCATAGTTCTGCTGGTGTTGTTGTTTTCGAGTTTTTTTTTTTCAAAAAAAAAAGAATGATTAAAAAAATGATTTGATGGAGCGGAGAGTATTATTACCTTACCAGAATGAAACACCACTAGTTCATTACTCTTGCGGCCGCTGCTGCAAAACGTTTACCATGTATACACACACTTACACGGAGGGAGAGTGGAGGAACACATTACGTCTCATCGGGTTTTGCCTCCAAATTGCCTATGTAGATGAGGGAGTGGCACTCCCTACGGTTCCCATTAGATAGTAGGATGGCACTAGGCCCCGGGAGTTCTACAGCGGAATTGGTTACTTCAGCAGTTCGGATTGCTTTTGATGTGAGACTTGACACGCGGCACTGCGCACTTACCTGGAGTTGTTCCCTGGACCGCCGCGTCGTCCAGGGCGGTACACCACGCGTTACCGAGTGTGCGGTACCTCACACGGCGTGTCCTCCTGTTCGGGTACAAAGCCTTACAGGAAGAGTAGTTTTAGAGGAAAACGTAAGTCACATTCATTAGATGTAAAATATTGCTTTAGAAGGAAAACGTTTAGAGGAAACGGAGATGCATTAGAGGTAAAATGTTTAGAGGTAACGCAATCATCTCATAATACCTTTTCCTCTAAGCCTGTTTCCTCTAATGGCTATATCGACGCTTTCCGACACCTGTAAAATTTTTCATATAAATTGATATTTTACCTCTAAAGTGCTTTTCCCTCTAAAGTGTTTTTTCTGCCAAGAAAAAGTGCCGTAAGGAGCTGTGTTAGAGGGGGGGGGGATAAGACGAAGGGCAGCAAAAAAGAGTCTCCTACCGTCAACAAGCTAAATGTTCACTGAGCAACGCCAGTACTGTATCGTACTTAATGCTGGAACATGCATATGAGTTAAAGTCAAATCACCTGTGCTTATGACTAATGCAGAGTACACTGTAAAAAAAGATCGGATATTTCCGATACGTGGTGTACGGGAAGAATTCAAAGAATGTATGAGTTTTACTTTGATGTACAATGTATGGGAATATTCTTACGCTACCACGATGTTTTACTGTAATGTATGGTAAATTCCATAACTGAGTATGGGAAAAACCAGATACACCGATTTTCCTGTACATGTATAGGGTTTTTACCATCCTGATGGGACACTTCCGACAGATCATGCCCGGCACGGCCGAACAAGGAGACGGCTATGGGGCAGGGCTTACCAAGCAAGGCGTACGTAGCCGCGTGGTCTCTGAGGTGTGGCACGCAGCCAGAAGGTTACGGGTTCGATTATCGGTGTCGGCTTCCACTTTCCGGATGACGCTACGATATGAATGCCAAATGTGAGTGACCACTAATGATTATATACAGTCTAATAAATTTACATTAAATTTTAATAACATGAAAAAAAATCCCATACATGTATGGTAAAAATCCCATACGAATGAAAATAACATACAGCTGTATACTAAGAAAGCCCACACCACATTTGGAAATTTACTTCACATCGGGATTTTACCATAAAAATTTTTACAGTGTAATGGCTCAGTTAAATGGATTACTGGGTTAAAAAACGAATGACAAAGTTAAATAGTTAAATCAAACTATTTATATATTTATGAATAGCGAGGAACAGACAAAACGCAACTCCACAAACTCAACGAGAAGAACCTCACCTAATGATGACAAACATAATCGGCAACTTTAATTTTACAAACTTAAATGGCAAAAACTTTTATGTGAAAAGCCCAACTGATCACAGATCAGCAAAATGGACTACAAAGATAAGTGAAGTAATTACGTAGACAATGGTAACAAACAAAAAATGCATTAACACCATGAGTAAAAACTAAACAGAAGTCCAGCGCATTGGTAACAACTTATAACAAACCAAACCCACAGACAACACAAAATGAGTCCAAAGTAAATGAAATAAAGAAAAGTATCAGAACCATCAGATGACATTCTAACATGTCAAGGCAGTGAAGCAGAACGGCGTACCACAACCCCGTCCCAGCAAACAAGCACATCTGCTCCACAACGTTACACATCACCGAGGCGCTGCCAGACTGCCGTGTCTGGGTAGACATGTCTGCGGTGCGCTCTCGCACCAGAGAATTGGCTACCGAGTCTATCCCCTTAGGCCATAGCTAACAACGACAAGCAGCAGTGGCAGCGACCGCCCGGCCCCGAAGCACAAGATCAAGAACAAGCTCACGGACGACATGACCCAGGCCACGGTTCCGGCCACACGGAGGTCACAGGCTCCGCCGCGTCCCTCCGCCGCACTCGGGGCGGCGACGACAGCTAGTCGCGGTGCAACTCATGGACTACATTACCAAGACCCGGCTACACGGAGACATGCCCACACACACCTGGTTCTTTGGGTACATGACACATGGACTATGCGCTTCCTGAAGCTTTGCACTGTCCAGGTATACCAGTGTCTGGTGCGCTTTTGCACCAGAGAAGAATTGCCGTCTGGACAGTTTGGTCAGATTGACTGACAACTGTCTTTTTGCGGCAGTTCTGATCCACAGTAGGTGCCACACCTCTCGAATATCTGCATCAGTTGTCAAGGGATATGCGTCAGCCTGCAACACGCGAGTAGATGGTTAGACATCCAATGACGGTAACACTAGCCGATCACCAACTGCCAGAGCCATAACTCACCATCACCTCACTCTTGGTGCGTTCCGTCGTTTAAGTTGAGAACTCCGAGGAGTGAAAGGAAGCTGTCTGACGAGCTTCGACGGAGTTACAAGAACCATCATCCGCTTCTGTCGCTCATAACCCGCACCGAGCGCTGATAAGATAAACTGGAAGAGGAGAGAATGTTCCATTACTCGAACCGCCCAGCAACCGCTATGAAGTAAAAATGACGAGGGTTACAGATCGGCAAACTAAATGTAATCGAAAGCACATAAGCGACGAGGAATACGAATGAAACAGTAGGGAGGCGAAGAGGTTAAGAGGTTATGTGTCCGCGCCAGATCGTCCATTTGCCAACGAATCCGAAACATGCTATGCGTCTTTCAAAGTACAAAGATCTGCGGGAAGACTCACCTGCACGGGAAAATACGGTGGACGATGTACCCAGCTTACTCAAAGTTATAAAGCACTGCAGACGAGACCACAGGCGGCTCTAACGGTTAACGACCACAACTCTCCTCTTTCTTACACGCGTCCGGCTAAGGCTGTGTTATTCATCGCTGCACGCAATTCGATCAGAGCTCGAGAGGGGGTACAACGTTCATGAAATACTCTTTGTTGAAATCGCCGACTTAAAGCGGTACCCGCACCAGAGCCATTCCGTTGTGAAGACGAAGTTTCAAATGCTGCGTCCTGTTTCCTCTGTCTGCCCACAGAGCGCGCTGCGGCGTGGCAATGGCCGCCCTGACAGGAGCTATGCGCTGACCGCTCACCAGTCTTACGTGAATTTCCGTGAAACAAAACTACAACTGCAAATAAATTTCCACGGCAATCGAAAGCAATTGGGTCAAATTATAATTCCAGTGCAAAATTACAGGCGGAGTAGCACCCTCCGAAATGATAACCGTGGTGGGAGATGGCGTGCAGACGACTTTGTCACTTTGGTGGTGGTGCAAAATTGCACCAATCTCAGTTGTCATGAAACTGCAGGCCAATGTGTTGCTTGATCCGTGCACCTTCCCATATACAAATAGCGACAGGGCGGCAAATGAATGATAGTGCTCACTTCTTACTCTTGTTGTCGACTTGTTTCTTTCTCCTTTGAGACTGGTTATCGACACAAGCAGTCATATTGGGGATGTACAAGGAGGCAGCTGAGGAAGGCAGTATAAATAGTACTGTGAGCCTCATAAATATTGCACCGTTTTAATACTTTGCATCTTAAAATACAACATTTGACCTGAAATGGTACTGGATTTAACAAACAACAAAACTGAAAATTTCCGTCCCCTTGCACAACAAAGGGGGAAAAACTTTTGTTGTTCCTACTCCTACTACTGTTGCTCCTACTCCAGAGACTGATTTATATCCTATGCTAAGCAACACTAGCATAATAGGGAAAATATTTTGGAGGCATTACCTTGGTGACGCCCGGGATGTACATGCCACAGTTGTCTGAGGAACCCTCTTCAAAGATGAGGACTTCATCATCATCATTATCCAGGTCCTTATCCTGATGTTCATCGAGGTCCTCATCCCTGTCTTCATCCAGATCCTCACGCAGATCCTGCTCGTTTAATCGTTTCTGAGCACAGGAATAGAATTACCAAAAATAATAAGATTTGGCTCAAAAAATGGCATGTAACGATTGTGTAATATAATGTAACTACTATACCTTTTTAAGCAACGGTAACTCTGCTGAGGCATCCTGCACAGGTGCTGTGGGTTCTGCTTTGCGGAATCTGCTGCGTTCATTAGATAGGCATGTACTGCGGAAGGTTGAAGGTTGAGTGGAAGTTTGCGAGGAAGGCTGAGCGGAAGGATGAGTGGAAGGTTGGGGAAGCCATAAGGGCATCATGGAAAAGAACCCGCAGTTAAGTTAAAAGAACCAGGTACACGATCCAAAAGCAGATTAAATGAGGGTGAACACACATAAATAAAAAAAAACAGAAATCAAGGGCTCGTGAGAAATTTAAAACGTTAACATTACTGCCAGTGCAATGCATTAAAATTTAAGCCAGGATTAGAAACAAAGGCGTAAGCCAGCAGAACTTAACACATAATACGATGTGGGTGTGAGGTGATGATGGGGGTGGAGCAGCCAACTGGGATACCATAGTAAGTTAACATTACTAGTCCCAGCCACTGAAGGTGGATGATGGTAACAGTTTCTCACAATAAGGGTATTAATCTGGGCACAGCACAAACACAAGCGAAATGTCATATTGTATCACAGAAATCATCTAAGATCAAGTGGATAAAAAGCTTTATAAAATCACAGTATAATTGATTCTAATTCAACAGAAAATAAATAAATACAATGCAACATGAAGTAGCATAATGATTGATGGTAGAATGACAACCACAACTCAATCAAGTGACACATGCACACAAAATTGCAGGAACAAAACTTTTTAGAGTGGAAAGTTGCTGTAACAGGTGTATCACAGTTTTGAAAGGCAATCATTTCATTAAATAAAATTTCAGCTCAGATAGAAATGGAATTAGACCCACTTAAATTGAATTCAATACAACTACTGCATGACATTGGTAACTAATGAAAGTGACACTGAGTAGGTGCATGAATGGTGAAAAAAACAAATTATGATTATTGATGCTTTCATGATGACAATATACAGATGCAATGCTATCTAAAATGCAAGGAATAAAAACACACATTCATAATTTTATAAATACAGTACATTCATTCATGCACCCTCATCAAAAAAGGCTTCAAGAGTGTTGTGATGGTCGCGTGTCCGTCGTCCGCGAGGCGTGCAACACCGATGCGAGCAAGGAGGCGTTCCATGTCATACAATTGGTCCATCCAATCGCGACCAAGTAACGCCGGACCCGACCCGTCCACGATCATGAGTTGGAGGCTGCGCACTGAGCCCTGGGCTCTGACCGTCACGGTGCACTCGCCCAGCACTGGAAGAGGGTCATCGTCTCCCCAGCGGAATAGCTGCGTTTCGCAGGGCGCGAGGGGGGGGGGGGGGAGGGATGGGAACACCTCCACCCACCTGGCCGCGCTGATAATGGAGCGTCCGGCCCCGGTGTCAAACTCGAAGCTGACTCGCCTCGCGTTGACGTCGATTGCTGCCAAGTAGGGTTTGGTCACCGTTTTGGCCACGGCGTACACTACGTCCCGAATTTGATACAATTCGCTGTATTCCGACCGTGGGTGCCGCGTGGCCGCCGAGGGGGGGTCAGAAGTAGGGGATGGGGGCTCGCCTCCCACCGAATGGGCTTCGGCCCTGGGCTTATCCGCCCGAGACTGCCCGAGACAAGCCTTGGCGAGATGGCCCTTCTTCCCACATTTGGTGCACTTGCATGCTGACCATTTCATAGTGCAAGATTTAACTCGGTGGGCCGGGTCCCCGCACCGATAGCAAAAGGTCCCCTCGCTGGGGTTGGGCCCCGGCTCGGCCTTGCCGCCCCTGCTGTTGCCACTGTGGATCTGACCCCTGCCCCCGGTGGGCGGCTGGGCAGGATTGGTGGCCTCGCACCGCCCCTGCGCCACGCGGTGGATATCCGCGTCGAAATTGCCGCGGACTTGCATCACGTTGCCCTCGGCGGCCTCCGCCACCTTGGCCAACTTCAATACTTGGTCGAGGTCTTGGTCCCCCGCCTCAAACACGCGGCGCTGCAGGGCCTCGCTCCGCAGCCCGTTTGCGAATTGGAGTTTCACCAGTAGGGTACGGTTGTTTCGCCCAAAACCCAGAGGCTGCGCCAAAGTCGTCAGCTCCGCCATGAATTTTTCCACTGACCCTCCCTCCAATTGCCTGCGGTTCACGAATCGCTTGTACAGTACCATTTGGTTTACTGCCGGCGCAATGCGAGCGCGCAGGGTGGCCTGGATCTCGTCGTACGTGGCCGCCGCCAGGCTTGTGGGGGCAAGCCATTCCCCGAGTTTCCGAAAAGTGTGGAGGTCCAAGGTTTCCAAGAGAATTCCGGCGCGCTGCGCGTCATGCACAATTCCCCGCGCGGCGAGATGGCAGGTTACCCGAGTCATATGCTCCTCGAGCAGCTCGGGCCGCTCATGATTAAAGATCAGGTCCTCCCGCCCCCGGGTTGAATGGGCCATGTTGCCACCAACACTTCGTATGACCCCCGCGGTAATTGACAGTGGGCACTCAGTTGTGTAGTCTTACCACGTTTCGGGGATGGTGGCTGGCCTCGGGGACGGGCAGGGCGCTGTGCGGACGGTCGTTGCCACGCTGGTCGGACGCAGACTGGGCGAGGCGCCGCCGGAGTTGCGCGAGCGGAGCAGACGACGTCGCCGGAGTTGCGAGAGCGGAGCAGACGATGGCCGGTTGCGAGTGAACGCCCGCCGGCCCGGAGCCCCCTGGTGTCCGTTCGACGGAAAGGGAAAACACTGTAGCCGCTGTGGTTCTTGCCCGTCGTGGTAGTCCTTCCTCGTCGCCAGTGTTGTGATGGGACGGAACAAAACCAAGGCTTGGAGCGTACGATGTTTATTCGATGGAGACAACCAGGGGACTGACAATCAGAGTAGGGGAACTGAACAGCTGAGCGGTGTGGTGTAAATAATGGCAGTGCTGCGAATAGCTTCTAGCAGACCGCATTAATGTGGGAACAGTATACAACAGGAAGGTTGAGTGGAAGGTTGAGTGGAAGGTTGAGTGGAAGGTTGAGTGGAGGGTTGAGTGGAAGGTTGAGTGGAAGGTTGAGTGGAAGGTTAAGTTAAAGGTCGACTGGAAGGTTGAATCTGAGTGAGATGCTGAATCTGCATACCAGGTTGCATTTGCATGGAAGGTTGCATCACAAAAGGCTGCATCATAAAAGGTTGCATCATGGAAGGTTGCATTTGCATAGAAGGTTGCATTTGCATACAAGGTTGCATTTGCATACAAGGTTGCATTTGCAAAGAAGGCTGCATTGGAAAAGAAGTTTGCATTTGCAAGGACGGTTGCATTTGCAAGGACGGTTGCATTTGAAAAGAAGGTTGCATTTGAAAAGAAGGTTGGAAGTAGGGCTGCTGATAATGCTGCATGAACGGTTGTACGCCGGGTTGTACGCCAGGTTGTTGAACTAGTTGCATGAAAGGTTGCAACATGGCAGGTTGCAGCAATGGTTGCATGGCAGGTTGCATTCCTGGACAAGCTGCACGACCCTTCCTTTTCCTCCTTCTACTCGGTCTATTGTTACCAGGCACCATCCTTGAAAAAAAAAGAAGAATGAATTAAAGCCAAGCTTAATATATGTGATTTGGAGGTTTAATTTACAGAAATAATTTGACTATTGATTCTCTGCGCGCCGCCGGCTCGCCCTCTCACCGTGATCTTGCCGTTGCCGCCGGGATGGATTCAAAGACGCGTCAACTTCTGGAAGACTGGGGTCATCCGGAACTCATTCAACCGTTTCGAGGTAAGTGCGTGCTGTCAGGAATCACCCTGCTGTAGCAGGTTTTGGCCCGTTTGTCGTCGTTGACAAACGCACTTTTGTCCCACATGGTTTTCATTGTTTCCCCAACTACATGTTTTCTTTAGGTGCTGATTCTTCGATTGGGCTTTAGATCAGCGCTAGATTTAGTCTCGATTCTCGCAAATCAGTCGGGCAATCGCCACGTCGACGCTCAGTTCGTGGCGGATTCTTGTTGTTTACGTTTCGCTTGCCGGAGGCTGGGTATGTTTGTAGGTTAACCCTGTGTATTCTGTTTTCGATCCTATTTCGTTACGAGCTGTGACGGGAGTTTAGTTCGAAGTTGCGGATGGGTTATTTTACTGAGGAACGAAAGTAAGAAGTAAAGATGTCCTAATATATTGCGAGGGGGATGTGGGGCCGTTTCCGTTTTCGGCTATTACGTTTACGATCGCTCTCCCACGCCCCCCCCCCCTCTCTCACCTATTTGATAGTACTGATAGTACTACTTGCCCTCTTACTTCTGTAATGGGGCTCAGCGGATTACCCTATTACGTGGACTTAGCTGAAACACCGGCGGCCCTCGGTGACACGAGGCGGCCCTCGGTGCATAGCTGCTACGGAACCGCCCACTTCATCAAATGGGGGGGGGGGACGGAGAGACTATTTGACAGTGAACATGTTGGCGTGTACTCGATAGTCGCTCGGGGTTGGACTCGCTACCTAAGGGCCCCGGCGGCCCGAACGGCCGAGCGCCCCCTTCATCTCCCTCCAAGAATTAGAATGTATTGAAAAAAAAACTTAAATAGCCGAGAGCACAGGAGGCTTCTAAAAGAACAGTTTTCAACGCCATTTTTATTTATGCAACATAGGAGTCGAGTGCCTACCCCGTACCAAGGAGTGGTAAAATTTCACTCATTTGGTCGGGTAGCTGTCATGTTTTATTTTATTTCTGGAAGACTGTTCACGCTTTTATCAAATTATTGTGCTGAGGGCAAGGGCGGGTACCTTGTCAACCTGATTAATTGAGTAGCAGCCCCCTCCGTGTGTTCAATTTGTCTCCAACCCCTTACATCTCTTTAGAAAGGGCCCCAGCCCGGCCCGGGGCCCCGGCGGCGATTCACGAATTGACGTCCTGGCCAGTCCGAGCCTGCGCTGTACTATGGACGAGCGCCGAGTCTTCCTCATCCTAAGGCGTGTACTGTGGGGGGGGGGGGCTGTTGATACGCTATTCACAGCCCATTTTCATACCAGTCCCGCCCTCCTTTCCGTATGCCCCCCGTTTGATCTCGTACACGGGGCACGTCTCGCGGTGACCCAATGTTATAGGCATTTCGAACGAGGCTCGAAAACGGAAGCTCCACATGCGAATAGGTCACTGATACGGAATTGCAAAATTTGGAATTTTTGATTTTGATTTGATTTTCTTTGTTTCAGAGGAAGACATCGATTATGATGCATTGAGATGCATCACTGAAGACTTCCTCAAAGGCTATCTCCCAAAGGGAGGGCCTCGTTTAAAGTTCCTGAAGAGAGTTCACGACATTGCAGAAAAGGTAGGATTCTTTATCATCCTTGTACTTGTATTGTTAGTGCTTAGTATTAATACAGCTGATTTCGATTTCACTTCTATTTACAGCAGACCGAACCTACTGAAGTGTGTGCTCAGACCACTAGCTCTCTAAATGAGTCTCGAGGAGCGGCTGAAGGGAACGCCCCCAGTTTCCTGAGCGCAAGTGACGAGTCTGAAGAGGAAACAAGGGAAACACCTGAGCCCTTGCGTTGTAAGAGGAGACGTATCCAGTCTAACAAGAAATGTCTCTCATTTGCTGAACAGAAGTGTCTTGATTTAAACATTAATAAGGCAATTGAGTCTTTGGTAAGATTTTATTGTACTACAATGATGTTTTGCATTTGTGTGTCTTCTAATTTTCTTTTACTGACAGGATGTACGTGACATCTTGACTAACGACCCTCTTGCCAGTCCTGTTCTGACCGCTTATGAGGGCCAGGAACCAGCTGATCAGCCAAAGTGCCTAGATGTAGCTGGGAAGAAGTTCGTCCTTCAAGCTATCACGAAACACATTATAAAACTGAGCAAAGAGTAAGCCTAAGTCAAATTAAAGAGAAATGGTTTGTTTTCAAGTCTTCCCTCCGTCTTAAGTAATCTTTCTTGCAGACTGAAGAACATTCATCTGAGGGTGGTGGCAGGAAAAATAGTTAGCGAGCGAAGCGAGCTCAGATTCTCAAAACGGGCCCCGCGACAACTTTGGTCGTGACTCTGTCTGTCTGTCTGTCAGTCACGGACTTTCCAGAAACACCACACAACCGTTTTAGCTCCGCTTTTAAGTATCGATTCTATAATAATCGGCCCACAAAATGACGAGCCATTTTTTCGATTAATTGCGTTTGAAATATTTCGTAGTACTAGCAGATGTAGGACATTTCAATCCGTGCGGTTGGCACACTGACGGAACTCAGTGACGTCAC
The DNA here is from genome assembly GCA_026979955.1 of Megalurothrips usitatus. Lineage (NCBI taxonomy): Eukaryota > Metazoa > Arthropoda > Insecta > Thysanoptera > Thripidae > Megalurothrips > Megalurothrips usitatus. The sequence goes on along the minus strand of JAPTSV010000905.1, from coordinate 24,355 downwards.
GGCAGCCGTCCGGCGCCGTTCGGCAGGCTGGTGGTTTGACTTTGCTGCGATATATTATGTCGCCGGTTGCTCGTTCGACATGATTTTTGGACAATCAATTCGAGATTTCCTGTTGCTGTGGTGTGGTGTGATGACAGGTAAGTGACAAGTAGTACGTCGGCTGCAAAGCAGTTTGCGTTCACGTACGTCTCCCCGCTCCATGACGTAATTTTTTACGACACGGAATAAAATGTATCATGAAGTGGGGGTCGATTGACTGTCTTCATTCGTTTACGCGTTTCGTTATTAAAGCAATTTCGCATCCGCGGACACTTACTAGACCGCTGTGTTATGGTTACATAAGTAAAAGATGCAGTTGTTTACAAACAACGTTCAGAGGTTATGTTCCCCTGTGCCTGTCCTGTAGGGTGACCCAAATATCAACGGAACTCGAAATGTTCGACTCTTACCCTCTGGATAGGTGACATATGATGAGAAACCCCCGTGAATTTATTTTTTGGGAAGATCGGGCAAGGTTTAGGGGTCGCGACGGGGCCTTATAGTTTAACATGGGAACTCCCGTAAGAGGAATTGGGCTTTTCGAAATCCTTCGGCTATTCCTTTAAATTTGGTGGTAAAGAGTTTCAGAACAGATCATTTTGATCGCACTACGGTTCTCTATCTTAAACGCTTTTCAAATTTTTAATATCTTATCTAGTTTAAAAGTTACCTTTTTAGTAATTTCTTAAAATTACGTAAAATTACGAAAATTAACTTTTAAACTAGATAAGATATTAAAAATCTGAAAAGCGTTTTGGATAGAGAATCACATTGCAATTAAAATGAGCTGTTCAGAAACCCTGTACCACCAAAATTGAAGAAATGGCCGAAGGATTTCGAATAGCCCAATTCTTCTTACGGGAGTTTCCGTATAACTATAAGGCCCCGTCGCGACCCCTAAACCTTGCCCGATCTTGCCGAAAAAAAATTCACGGGGGTTTCTCATCATATGTCACCTATCCAGAGGGTAAGAGTCAAACATTTCGAGTTCCGTTGAAATTTGGGACACCCTACTGTCCTGGCTATTGTTGAAACAGCATAAGTATTTACGATTTGGACTACTTCGTAACCTTGCAAATATATTCTTTCTTAATCGCATTTCTACTCATGTGCTACATGCCATAACCTTAAACTGTTCGGAAGTAGTTCTTACTGTACTGTTTGCGCTCAGTTATCAGTAGCATACTCTTGTCGCAACCAACTAAGAGGGAGTTGGAAGCACCGTTACAGGTGAAAGAAAAAGTGCGTTTCCTAAAACCATGTCTTCAATTTGTTGCAGTGCTTTTTTCTTGCGGTGATGATGCAAATGTATGGCGAAACCACTTTGCTGTGACAGTGGTTCGGTTCTCATGTGACATGTTTCCAATCTCAAGTCAAGAGACCATCTCAAATATTATGAGGTAAGCATCTATTTAAATATTGTTTATGTAGTCTGTTCATACACCTATTTGTTTTCATTCAAAGTCCTGTTCTTCTTTCAGGTGACGAAGACAAGCTTTGAGCACATTGTTGTACCCGAGTGTAAATTTATGCTGGGCTCGTATTGCGCTGAACCTGGTCAGTAGTTCATTTGCCTATGAACATTCTTTTGCTTGTGGGGGGAATGTGTGGCTGTAACACGCCTACAGCAATCTCTGATTTGTTTTACGTTGACATCAACATGCTTCTGTGGCCAAACTAGTATCTAATTTTTTTTTTGTTTCAGAGCACATCAATGTCGACTCATTAAAAGGGGCATTCCATATGCTCTCAGGTGTTTGAGTCCGCAATCTTCACTGTCAAGCACCTGAAGTTCTAATGTAAGTTGCCACTAAACTTCATGCGAATATGGAAATGCTTTCAGATGACTATTTAGACTGATATGTTAGATGTATCATTATTATGCTTTTCCTTTTTCCAGACATTCCAACTGTTGCTAACATCAGTCAGCAGTGTACGAAAGTTCATGATATATAGTGCCAGTGCCTCATGGAAATGGTAGACCGTTCCTGTCCACTCCTGTTACCATTGCTTCCTCGTGAAAGCGCTCAGCTGATCCCTGTGTAAAAGGTTCTTTGGTAGTGTCTGTTGATCCCATTCTCATTTATTTGGAACAGTTCAGATCTTTATCCTGTATTTTTTCCATTCATAGAACATAAATTGTTGATGTAACTTTGAAAACTTTGCCCTTATGTAACACCCTTAATTTAGCTCAGACATTCTCGACAGTTGTATTGTAGACCGTTTCCTCAATTAGTTTAGAGACTTTTCAGTGTTATTTTGGCTTTACCAATCTCTATGAATTGTTTACCTGTAAATGAGATGCCCTGAACTTGATAAAATGTCTAAATGTGATAAATAAAATTGCCTTCTTGCTACTTATGCATTGCCTTTCCCTAGATCAGTGATGCTCACAGTATGCGCACATTAGCTGTGCCTGATTTACTTTCGTTTAGGACTCTGGAATTATTTTGGGCTTCTATACATGGGTTTTTGCATCAATGCGATTTGTAAATTGTTTATGTAATGCTTATTAATGACTTACTTTAACTCTGCTGAGTTCAAAGCAATTATAAATTGCAAAAATCATCTTTATGTCTGAACCCAACAAAAACTACTTTTCTCTTTCTTCAAAAATTATCATTTCTTTCACGCACAGTGTTACAACATCACTTTTTGGGGCAGGAAGGAGAATAATCCAGGCAACAGTGAAGGGCAAGGGGAAGGGGGGGGGGGGGTTATACGAGTTGTAAGAGACCCTACATGACGAACAGGGCAAAACTTACAATAAGGATAAAAGTGGATGGGTTGTCTCCTGGTGGTGGCTTTGGTCGGGTGGGGTACTCATCGGAATATAATCTGAGGCTAGGTTAGGCACTGAGTAGTTGAAAGGAGGATCAGAGGACGCTATGGGTTAGGTTAGGCCGAGGAGAGGGGTGTAGTCGTGCCTATGGCATCGACGCCGTTCACATACCACGCAACTGGCAGAACACCGACACGCACGCATCGGGTTGCACCTCACCCTCCCTCCCCCCCCTCAACAATTGACACATTTTCATATTTTACGTAACACGTAGATCATTCGTTTACCTAAAGACCTCTTCATCCCCGGCGCAAGTAAAACAAGAAGAAAATCAACCCACATTAGTGGGATTGCCATAGTCTCGTTCTTTACCCTAGTACGTAATACAAAAGGTTTAGCACGAAGTACCCACTTCAGTCTTCACTTCAGTCCCCCCCCCCCCACACACACACTTTACTTTTTTCCCCCGCAGCATGATCCTGACGAGTGCCTGGGGCATAGGCAAGTGCACGCGTGGGTGTACTGCGGGCTGGCCTATCCCCACCTAGGCAGGCGACTCAAACAAGCATTGCCCATCGCGATCAGCCATTATTTCCTGTTAAGTTTGAAATGTCTTTACGCTTCGCTCGCTACATTACGCGCAGCATTTCGGAGCGTACCCCTAGTTGCCCTATTTCCCACTGAGAATGAGGTAAGCTTCAGCTCCTGTTGATCTCCTTGACTGCTTGAAATTTTTTTTTCATTCAATAATTTTGTGAACAGGAGACCTATTATGTGCCCCCGAAGTGCAATTCGCCACAACAAGACAAAGCATGTGGGATGTTGGTAAATATGTACAGAAACCTAAAGGCGAAAATCAGCAAGCAGCAGGCCGGCATCATAAGTCCTTCGAGCTCTCTCATTCCCTCAACATCCGATCTTAGCCCCGACGAGAAACTTCTCGCAGCTGAAGAAAGTGAGTGTTGTGTGTTATGTCATTTCCACATGAATCGCATTAACAATAATACAATCTGATTTCTTATTTTTATTAGGTGTAGAAACTGAACAGCTTAGTGCCGCAGCCACCTCGCTGAAAACTCAAAGAGATCCGTGGCCCCAAGTGCTCCACAACTGGAGTGTCACTGCACCATTGCGGCTGAAGGGTCTAGTTTTCAGTGAAAAGGCTAGAGCCCCCAACTTGAAGACGCCTAAAGGGAAAACCAAGAATGAAAATGTGCATCAGGCAGGTTTGGAACTTGTCTCTCAATATTACGAAGAATGGTCAATTCTGAAACACGACTCAGGATATCAGCTTGTAAGTCCTTTAATTGTCTGTTTTATACCTTTTTTGTTTTGTGTTTATAAGTAGTCTTATTTATTCTTACATTTTTTGCAGTTCCTGGAAGATTTTAAATTTCTCTTTCCAGAATATGAAAATGTGTTGTATGCCAACTGGGAAAGATTTGCATCCAAGGTTTTGCTTCTTGCAAAGAAAAATGTTAAGGATGTGTATGGATTGGATTTGCTTCTTCAGCTTCAGCAGAATTTAAACAAGATTATGTTTTCATGTATTTGTTTCATTTGTTTGTTGTCCTCAACATACTAATTGATGTCGCATTGCATTCATTACCTTATAGATTCCCGTAACATCATTACATGTCTCTTGCTGCCAAGTCTTTGCCAGCCCACGATTCGAGTCTCAGTTCCGTCCTTGCCTCAGTGGAAGGTATCTGTTTCGGAGTCCCGCAGTGGATTTATTCTTCATGTTCAGGTGTGTTTCATGTGCTGTACATTATTAGCAGTTCATCTGGACTATTCAAATCTTTCTAGGTATGAGTTTAAAATTCTTTAAGTGGAACTATAGGGGATTTTTCTCATAGTTTGCTATTTCACCATCTCCCTTAAAAATCAATTTTTTTTGAATATAGAAAACCACCGAATACATACTGGTCTTATTGGAAATTCAGTTTTGATGCAAGCTGACTACTGCCTTCATTTTAATGGGTGGTACATTTAAAAAATTCTTTCCTTTCCTCAATTGCCATATATTAGACCGTGGTGCAGTCTACTTTTAACATTTTTACGACTTATATGAGTGAACTTGATCTTTTTCCATGTCTTACTGTTTTCTTCTGTTGCAGTCAACTCAGGAGATCAAACAGGCCATTCAAACCAGAGCACAGAAGTTTGCCACAAGTGGATTAAGGGCGCAGCCATTCATTGTGGTTGTTGGGGAAAACCGTCGAAATATTCAACAACATTATGTTGCTGTTGATAAGTATGTGTACAGAGTGACTTATTTTCTAGCAGCATTGGATGCGTGCTTCAAATCTTTCTTTGCCCTCCATGCCTCCTATCCCAAGGAATGTGAGCAGATTTGGCTGCTGCTTCAAAGAGCTCTATATGGACTCGAAACATGTTATGACAACAAGTGCCTCACTAATGTCAACGTACTCTTAAAACAATTAATTTAGTCTTACCTTTTGTCACTTAAGCTTTTGGTTGTTTTTCTTTCAATATAATTTGTTTTTTGACAATGTTTCCATGTTCATTTTGTGACTTGGTTTTTAATAGTATTGATACTGTTATTGGACGTAGTAAATTATTTCACCCTGTCAACTTTGGCTCTGGATATAGGGGCAAGTTTTCTGATTGCAGTAGGCAGTATGACAGTTTACCTACATTTACAAAGCACCTTAAAAGAAACCATAGTTTGGGTGGCCCTTTCTTAAATAATGTCCCAGTAGTTCAGATCGATGCTGCTGCTGTACTAGTGGCAGATGAGCCTGATTTGAATAACTTGAATGTTTTAGAGGGTGATATACTAAATATAGATAATGAAAATGATCCAATTTCTGAGGAAACTTTGTGTAAGACTTCTGCTAATGCTGCTATGTCATACATGTCAAAACTCTACTCTATTAATACTATGAACAGAAGTGACACAGACCTGATTGTGAACTATAGTAGTCAATTAATAGGTTCCATCGTTCTAAATTTAAAAAGAAAAGTTAGGGAGGAGTATGGGGATGGCTTAGACAGGATATTTGATATTGCTGTAGATGTATTTCAAGGGCTGGAAACAGAATCTCAAAGATTTAACGCCTTGCAGTCAAGTAAAGTTTTTATTAAACCCGACTCCTTTACATTTGACTATGTTGGTGAGTACCATGGCAATTATGAACCGAACTTAAGGCAAGTCCCGTTAGTAGGGCAACATGTGAAAATGTTAAAGGTTTTAAAGGTGTTTTTTTAATTGACTGGTGTTCTTGATACTGTTCTCAACAATTATTCTTCATTGATTAATACTGAATCACCTGTCTGTAATTTAGTACAAGGAAAGTTGTCGAAGGATCACATTCTGCCTAAGTTTGCTGGGAAAACTGTTTTGCCACTTAGTGGCTATTTTGACGACACAGAGCCTGATAATTCTCAAGGTTCTCATGCAACAGATCATAAATTGGGATGCATGTACTATTCCTGTCCTGTTATACCCCAGAAATTCTTGGCAGCTCTGAAAAATATATTTGTGTCCACTGTTGTGTTGTGTAATGACCGTAATGTTTTGAATGGTAATGAAAAGGTATTTCAACTTGCTATCGGAGACTTGAAAATTCTTGAGTCTGAAGGGCTTGAGTTAAATGTGAATGGTGAAGTGAAAATTGTTTACTTCGCTCTTGCTGTTATGTTAGGTGATAATGCGGGTATCAATTCAATCCTTGGGTTCGTAGAAAGTTTCTCTGCAAATTATTATTGTCGCTTTTGTAAACTGCACAAATGTCAGGCTCATTGCATGACTGCCGTACCTGAAATCTTCCTTAGAACTGTTGACAATTATGCTGAAGATGTTATTGTAAATGACCAGTCTGAGACAGGTGTGTTTGAAGAATGCGTTTTCAACTGTTTGGAGTCGTACCATGTTGTTGTTAATGGCACTGTTGACATCATGAATGATATTTTAGAGGGAGTTGCTAAGTATGATCTGTGTAAAGTCCTCTTTGAATTTGTTTATGTTCGTAAATACTTCTCAGATGTTACTCTTAGAGATAGAATTGATAATTTTCATTATGGTCCTTTGGAGGCAGGCAATCGTCGTCCTTCAAATAAAATTTCTCGTAAATCTCTGGCTGAAGATAGTTTAAATTTTTCTTCGGCAGAAATGCTCTGTTTTGTTAGACATCTGGGAGAGATGATTGGGGATCTTGTTCCAGAGGACGACCCAGTGTGGGAACTGTATATCCTTCTTCGATAAATAATTGATATCTTGTTTGCTCCTGAGTTTTCTGCAGGTACAGAAAATTTACTTCATGTACTGGTTGTTGAACATCATCAGTTATACATGGAGCTGTTTCTTTGTAATTTAAAACCGAAATTTCACTTCATGCTGCACTACAGCTCCTTAATGTTAACTTTAGGTCCCCTGGTTCATTTGTCAAGTATTCGGTGGGAAGCAAAACATCGTGAACTCAAGCAAGTTGCTTGTGCTACTAATTCCAGAATTAATCTCCCTCACACCGTTGTTTTGAAACACCAACTTAGACAATGCTACCGTTTTATGGCAGGGGATGGATTGAAAGTGGAGTTTTCTGTTGGATTGACTCAGCTTGTTCAGAGGGAAACTGTCGACCCTCGGGCTTTACTAAGGGATTTCATTCATCCTAATGTTCTTGTCAATGTTGCCAAATGGGTATCTGTTTGTGGTATATATTTTAAGTGTGGTTTGCTCCTGCATGTGGGCTACAATGATACTCTACCCAGTTTTACCAAAATAACTGAAATCATATATGATGGTATCGACCCCTCTGGTCATCCAAAGATTTATTTTATATGTAGCGCCTACAAGACCAACTCGTTCAGCCGCCACCATCATTCGTATAAAGTGTCAGAGAATTTTGATCTCACTGTTGTGCCATATGGTAGTACATTGTCTGTATACCCCTTGGTAATAAGGGCAGGTAATCTTGTTACATTAAGATATTGAACTGTGATATCTAGTTGTAGATTAATTTACTTTTTGTTGTACTGGCTTTTGTTAAACAAGACCTTTGTGAAAATGTTTATTTTTGTTTTCCTTCAATAATAAAGGATACTGCTTACATGTTCGTTTTATTAATTAATTATCACAAGATACATTTTGCCGGATTCTGCCCTGCTGGTGTACTCGCCGGCTATGGGAGCTGGGCGCCTGGCAGGTAGGCCGCTGTCGCACTCGGCTGCTATGCGGACTGGCCTACCCTCCCGCTTGCAGGCGTTGAAGGGCTGTACCGATAGTGTCGCACACTATGTCACCATGTCACCCGCTAACACCAAGAGGTTGTCCCATTGTCGCAAGTTCTGCCTGCATACCCCCCCTTTCCACACCTTTCATCCTTCAAGAAGGGGTCCTCGCTCAGCTCCCGCCTTCCACTTTCGGAAGCAGGAACAAATCGAAGAGCGGCCGGCTTTGCCAGGGGGACAAGGACCCGGCGCTTGTAACAAAGAAATTATCTCCTTGAAGCCGATTGGGGTGCAATCAATGTATAAATCAAAGAAGCTCCTTGAGGTCAGATGCTTAAGGCCAGAACCTAGGCCGAGTGCTCCGTGGACAGAGTTCTTTTCTTTGAAAGGAACGCCCACTTTCAAACGGATAAAACTGGCATTGAAGTAACGGAAACGATTTTATTTCAAAGGAGAAATCAATGAAAATTGTTTGTTAATTCAAAAGAATTTTCGTCGTCCCCCTAGCGAGGACATAATTCTCTTGATTATAAGCCGGCTCCTTTAAAACAAAGAAACGTTTTTCTGGGTGCAGGGTGATGTGCCGGCGCATGTCCCAGTGGCAGGGGCGGCTCCTGCACCCTGCTCAGGTCCGCGGCGGGGCAGACCGCAACATGCACGGGGCCCTGGCGGACATCCGGGACGCCGTCTCCGTCGTGCAGCTGGCCGCCGCCAAGAAAAACACCAAGGTGGGGGCCTGCATCGTGGCGCTGGACATCAGCGCCGCCTTCGACTCGGTGTCGTGGGAGTTCATGTGGCAGGTGCTGCGGCGGTACGGAGTGCGGGAGGACGCAATCAGCTTGATCCAGTCCATGTACATCGAGGCCACAGTGCAGGTCCAGGTAATACCAGGGCCCCTTCGAAGCCGCAGCCGACGTTTAAATCGAAAGCACTGATTGTAGCCGGGGAAAAAAATGGGTTTCGCCGTGCACTCCTCACGCTATGCACGCACTCACATTTTTTACGGACAAAACCCGGCTACAATTCTTTTATTGTCTTAGACCCGGGTTCTTTTTGAGAGCCCAGACGCTAGTGTCCCTAAAAAATCATTTATAGGCGGGTTTCATTGGCGAAATTCGGTCGGTTCCATAGTGTTATAAGAAAACCACCCACGAGGCGTGGTCTGTCATTGGTAGAACCTGTCTACAATGAAGTTAGAGCTGCGAACTAGGGTTTATCTAAACCAAGAGACGACGTAAGAACCGAAGGCTATGATTGTAGCCGATTTGTATGGGCGAAAAAAAACGGGATATGCCGTGAACGGCTCACGCTATGCTCGCACTCATATTTTCTCTAGGGAGCCAACTGACCGTTACGTAAAATATTACAGCCCATTATCAATACCATTTCCTCCAGTTGTGCCCATGGTGGTGTTCTTCTTGTTGTTGTGACCCTCATGGTTTTGCTTTACAGCTGTATTATGTGCTTATGAAATGAGGAGGGACTTATCAGTCCAAAGGTGTCCAATGCCGTTCCTTTGCTGATTTGTGAGTAAACGGTATTACACTGCTATGAATTTTGTTTTCTAGATTTTAATTTTTGTTTATTTTTTCTTGCCAGATATCTTTTTATATTGAGTGATATAGTCCTTGTTCTACACACTACAAGATGAACTTCATGACCCACTGTATGTTGAGTCAAATTACCAGGTAATTGTCTTGTCCTCTTTTTAATTGTAATTGTCTCTATCCCACAGTTCCCAACTCCTCTTACGCTCACTCCTTTCATTTGGTGGTGCTGCTGTGGGGTCTTTGGTGGTAGGGGCTGAACGCTTTCTGCTCTTTGCTGCCAAACTCTCTCACTATTGCAATATCATGTTGCTGCTGGATGGGCTCACGCTCCACAATCAAGCAGCAGTGACCTGACGAACATGTCCAAGTGGCTGCGGCTGTGGCCTGTGCACGTAGTCCACCCCGTCGCCTCCGAGGTGGAAGCCATGTCCCTGACGAGGGCGACTCCTAGTACAAGTCTTGTTTCAAGGTCTCGGACTGCCCATGACGACGACCTAGATGACTCATATGACCAAGCCGCTCGCCAGTAGATGTCTTCGCCGAGTGTCGCTGACAGTGCGGGGGAGGCCGCCCGTGCTCCCGACACAGGGCGCGCACGGCCATCGCGCAGCTGCAGGCGACCGCGCTGGCCAGCATCACCAAGACCCCTGTACCGGCCGTGTACAGCCGAGGAGGACGGTAAGGGACTCTATTATCACATGGGCCTCCCGGGGTCCCTGTGGTCTCCGGGCCCTCCGGGCCCTCCGTGGCCTCCCCGTGGTCTCCGGGGCCTCCGGGCGACCCGGGGCCTCCGACCCCACTCCAACAAGGCGCGTGGGTCACCGTCGTGCACACGGTGGTGTCCGCCGTCACCAAGGTCTAGTTGCACCTCTAGGGTCGGGTAGCATCCGTCGACTTCCACGTGCACGGCTCGCTTGATGTCCTGGACAGGCCGTACCTGCACGTAAGGAACGACCACGAAACCGTCGGTGGTCCAAGAGACCTTCGAGGATTCCGTAGCAAGCAGAAAGTCAGGCGAGCCGTGCAAGTGGACGTCAACGGCTACGACCTGACCCTGGAGATGCACCGCGTCCAGGAAGTGAATCAAGCCGACCTGGGCGACGGCGACCACCACCGTGTGCACGGCAGTGACCCACGCGCCGTTGTTTAAGGATCAGTAATTTCATTAGTGAACCTACCGTGCTGACGCGGTGCTTGTCCGTCGCCGAGTAACGAGTATGGTTCCTGTCCGCTTTGCAGTGCTTACGCTCATCGCATCATCCTCCCGGACGACGGGTGTCCGTGAGAGCCGGATCCTGACTGCCCTGTCGCGCCGTCGACATGCCCGCACCCTGCAGAGGCGGGGGCCGTGCGAACTTACACACCATGGCCGTCAACGGCGGCCTCAGAGGAGGGCACGCGGGGTGGCGCCAGACCGGCCATGTCGAGGGTAGGCCGCCCGCCGCGCAGCCGTGTCCGCCAGCCGCTGAGATGGCCTACCATAGCGGGTGCTACCTCCCCCCAGAGCGCCTGCCGTGTCGAGGGAAGGCAGCCCGCTGCACAGCCGTGTCCGCCAGCCTCTGATATTGCCTACCACCAAGGAAGAGAAGCAAGTTGGGAAGGGCGAAGGAACGTTTTGCTCCACGTTTAGAATGTTTTCGCACAGGATTTTATTTTATCCGGTAAGGTAACTGTTTTTCTCCAATAATTGCCTTTGGTTTGGTTTTCTTTACCCCATACATTTTGTTAGTTCTGTTGCAGAGTTGGCTGGAATAGTAACAGTAACATGAATCGTGTTTAATCATGTTGTTCGCCGCTTTGGATGCTGCGCGTAACAATTGATTAAATGCTGTCTCCTCGAGTCACCATCGAAAGCATTTGTGCAGAAGAAGCTTGTCTTATGAATGTGTTCGAAATACATGGCTGCTGCTTTTATACAGTCAGGATATTATACTTTTCTTTTTTAATGTCACTGAAAATGTATGCACATACTTCTGGACCTGGCCAGTCCATCCATACACAGACAAGCTCTCCAGGCAACTAGCTGGACTTGCTTTGGACCCTTACACAAAATAGAGCTGCTATTCCTGGATTTTTAAATTTTTTTCAGGCAGTATTTATAAACCCTTTACTTTTTGTTATTTAAAGAGAAAATGTCGATAAATTTTAAAAATGATCTTGTGTAAAATAACGGGGAAGGTCGCTTAAATATTTACTCGTCACCTTCTCGTTATTCAACGAAGAAATTTTTTACAGTGCGGGCTCGAGACCACGCACCCTGTCCCGAGAGCCACTTTCCATCTTTTAAACGGTACGGTCTAGCGTCGTGCGGTTTTCGACATTGGCCTTTGCGGGCCGCGGCAAAGGGGAACATGGGCGCCACACCAGGACAACCGCTCTCCAGACCACGCACCCCGTGCTCGAGAGCCAACTTCTATCTTTCGAACGGTAGGAGGTACTGACTTGCGGTTTTCGACGTTGGACTTTGCGGGCCGCGGCAATAGGAAACAAGGGCACCACGCCACGCCTACCGCTCCCGAGACCTTGCACCCCGTCCTCGAGAGCCACATTGAAAAAAACATTGTTACTCGAGTACCAAGTAAGCGATGCGTTTTAGAGGGATGAGTTTTGCGTTACTGCAGAGGGCATGGGGGGAGGGGGGGCTGTGAACGAGTACAGCCACCGGTCTCGAGACTAGGGACCCCGGCCTCGAGGGCCAAATGTAACGACCGCCGAAACTCGAGAACTAAGTGTCATAGAAATGCGGATTGCGGCACTGCACAAAGGAATCGTATGGGTATGGCGAAAGAATACAGCCGCCGGTCTGGATACCAGGGACCACGTCCTCGAGAGTCGTCGAGCAGCGGATCAGTGACTCGAGACGGTTACGCTCGGTTAGGTTAGGTTAGTGGGGACCTGGGCAGGTTAGACTCATGTAAGGGTAGCTTAGGAAAGGTTAACGGGCGCCGATGACAATAAGGCAATGTAAGATACGTCCGGCTGCCACAACATGAGCGTAGCTGCGACTGGGCGGCAACAGGAACGCCTGCAGGGCGTCCGACTGACTGTTTGGCCCCGCAGGGTCTCCTTCCGCAGAAAACAGTCGCCGGCAGGCCAAGGTAGGCGTGCGCCAGGCGTGGAGTGGTGGAACAGTGATTCGGGCTGTGCGAAGCCTGTTACGCCACGACGTCTGGCGTACGCCTACCTTGTAATTTTGGACCACATGTGAAAATTATCTAAGAAACCGCTTGAGCTACGATGCCCCTGAGGAGAGGTTGACTCTGGTATGATGCAAGAAAGATGTGGTCTAAATTTGAGCTTTCTATGTCAAACCGTTCTCGAGATATCGCGAGGACAAACAAACAGACAGACAGACAAAACATTTTTGACCTAGTCGGTCCAGGGCTTCGCTTTCGCTCAGCCAACAAGATAGAGTGCGAGTTAGTGAACTGGTGAGCTGAATACAAATAAAAATAGCAGAAACACAGCTTTAACATACTTCAATCGTTTTAACCCTTGCTGCCCTCTTCCTACCCCGAGCCTCATCTCCGAGCACGGGGTCCGCGCAGGTCCTCCCAGGAGCCCGGCCGAGCCCGGAGCAGGTATACGGGCTGCCTAGACTGGAGGACTGCAGCCATCCGGCGGTCGGCGTGAAATCAATTTATTGTACTGTCTCCCTCGCCCTCCTCCCCGTCCCACGTCGGCCTCGCCAGACCTCGCTGCGTCACGGAGTCGAGCTGGCCGGACGGGGCCTCTGGCTGGCACAGCGCGTGGCGCGGCGCGTGCGGCGTCGTCGTCTGATATCTCTTTCTCTGCGCCAAGCGAGTATGTGATCCCGCTGCCAATATGAATGTGAACGTATTGAGAAATTGTGACCAAGAAGGAATCGCACTTTGCCGTAGGGACTTCAAAGGTCGTCTGATTAGAAGGCCCCGGGTTCAAAAACCGCAAAACCGGCCATTGTGAATTATTTCTCGACTCAAATAGTATTGGTGCAGTTATCGTTCGTGCTCTTCTTCGCTAGTCTAAACTTCTCGTCTGAAAGTGATATTTTCACGCAAACTGTCGGTAAAAGAATAGAACTTCTCATGTCAGAAACCAAACACATTTATTACAATTCCTACAAAAAACGAAGGCACAGCAAAGTGTACACATTTGTAAATTTGTAAATGTATACAAATATACTGAAAAAATTCGTCATGCAATAAGAAACAAATGCACGATCGCGAGCGCTGCAAATAATACACATACAATAACGCAAAAAATACCCAAACACTTATAATAAGCTAGAAGACTTGCGCTACACTACACCTTCCGTCTTTTTCTCATTTGCTGCTGCAATAGCGTCCTCTACATACACGGCATCCCTTATTGGCAGATCACGACCATGCCTCCGGAGTGACTTTTCCACATGAACACAGTCCGTGTAGAAAGCGGTCAACACCGGAACCATCTCCTGCTTCCACAATTCGTCGTCTAAAACTGGTGCCTTTCGGCGGGCCTGTGTTGGTGGTTCCGCCCCCTTGACAACCGCTACTACGCAAGTATAAGTCCTAGAATAGAGCCTGGTTTCTTCCCTGAGATTCGCTCCTTTCTGTGCCTATTTCCTTGTGTCAGGCGGGCGCTGCCTGCGCCGCCTGAGCGCGCAGCGCACTAACGTGACGCGTGGGGCGCTAGCGCCCAGTGGGTAGGCACCCCTTTGTACGGGACAGACACGCGTCAGAGTGCTGTCGCCGGCATAGCGGGCGCGACGCACGGGCGTCGCGCGGGGAGCGCCTAGCGCGGACGCGCCCGGCCGGTATGGAACTGCCAGGCCGGGGCGCTGCCCGCCCCGGCTGATAGAGGGGCCGCGCGGGTAGGGCGTCGCCCCGGGTAGCTCAAGCGGGTAGCTAATCGGGTAGGCATCGCCCCAGAGATGGGGCGTGGAGCTAGGTATATATCGGAGACTGGCCGGTGGCCAGTCAGCGTTCCCAGTACCGTCGTGGCCAGCAGTAGCCGCTGCCCGACGGCCGCGTACTCTATAGTGATAGCCGACGCGGGGCTAGTGTGTTGACATCGAGCACTCCGTGACCACCCGTGTGCCCTCACCCGACCGAATCCAGAGTAACCAGTACTCGTACGTGTGTGTGTGTGCATCACTTCCTCGTCACCAAGGCACCCCTCATCACTACTCCCCGAGATACACGGGGCGATCCAGAACTGCACTACTCAGCGAGTCGCCGCTACGCCCAGGTCTACGCGGCGACCCCCAAGCAGGTGCCCCAGGGATGGGCAACCATCACATCCCTGACACTTGCCGGCCAAATCTTTACAATATACAATAAATACGCAATAATCGCGCCCCGTGAGTGCAAGCTGCCCCTGCACCTGATAGTGGTAGTCGTGCTTCCTTTTCAGACGAAGCCCCCCTTCTCCCATTTCCAGGCATATATTTGGTTTTTCACTCTTCTTTTTTTCCTGCCTCGGTCGCCCGCCGCCCCCGCTCCTTCATCTGGTGCCTCATCTTCAGACCCCTCCCCCCCCCCCCCCCCGGCCTCCCCCAACGCAGCGGCTAGCGCTGGCGCTGGTACCGGTCCCGCGGTTGCACCGCGCGCCGCGCCCTGCCGCACCTGACTGGGGCCCGCGGGGGGCGGCGCCGGCGCATCCTTTGGGCCTTTCGCCACACTGAGAGAAATGTTTCATAGAGAGCATCGAAACTTTGGTTGCCAGATCTAAACACTTTGATGATATTTGAACTAACCAAAGATTTCGGCGTGGCGCCCAAATCTGTTTCATTACCTTCTTTGATGCACCGCATCAAACAGGTTCAATGGCTATGCCATTCTTATTTTAATCGTGGCTTAAAACAGCTTTTTTGTCACAACCAAAGCCGCTTATTGCGGACACTGATGCTAATTCGTTTCGGTCCCAAAATATTTTTATTTTACTTTTAAAATATCTGCAAAGGTGTGCTTTGCACTGTTTTTTTTTTTTTAAACCAGACAGAGGTGCTTTATACCGACAGTTTTGAACATTTCATGATGTAGAAACTGATCACGCCCCGATTGGGAATCGATTCCCCGACCGAACCCGCCTCACACTCCGCACGGCGGGCGCGGAACCCACTGAGCCACCGAGACAACTACGTTCACCCGCATCGCGCCGTGATGGCAGTCGACACTAGTGCGCTGGTAATCAAGTACGTTTGGTGACTAGCACCGAACTGGTTTTCGTGTCCCGCATCAAGTAGGTTCAAACTGGTGTGTAACATAAGAATCGTAGTGAGCCTAAAACAGCTTTAAAAGACGGAACCAAAGGCCTTAATGCCAGCATCCAAAAACTGTGATTGAAGCGCCAGACAGAACTGGTAAAACAAACTTTGATGCCCGAGACCAAAGTTTTGATTTCGTGTACAAAACATTTCTCTCAGTGCGGTACACGGGCTGCTATGGATTCAGATTTGAAACATACGAAGAAAAGGGGTCCGTATCGCAAGTATCTTTATGATGCCAGAAGCTCCATACCGCAGTCCACCGCCAACAACAGAAAAAGGGCCTTTCGTGAAGCCAAAAATTACAGCGGTATAACCACAAGGCAAATTAATGTGTTGTCGAGGGGGTTGTCGAGCTCAGACCAAGATGGTGTTCAAGAATTTTGTGACTTCACCCGCATATCAGAACATTTCCAGATCATCAGTAAATAAAGGTTTACCAACATTTTCTATAGTTAATCTTGCTTTTTGGAATGATTATGTTCAAGTAACTTAGATGCTATGCTTGGGTATAAAGGTTTACTGAAATCCATTCTTATTGAACCTAAAGTACTGTTAGATTTGACTTCCTTAAATTATGACAGACATAGGTTCAAACACTAGCTCTTCATTGGGTTTTCTTTTATATTGAACTTTTCCCGCACCCACATTAATCTTTTGACAGTATACTTTAGGATACAGAAAGTAAAGTATGCTTGTCTATCTTTGGTTTACAGTGAACAACAAGAAAGTGCAAACCATGAAGGTCAGGTGGTTGTTGCCCTTGCTTCACACCCAAAGAGGCAGAGGACAGCAAACGTAGAGATGAACGTGCCAACTTCTATTCAAATTCTACCATCACCATCACAGTCGAATTGGTATGCATTAGCCCATTCCATTATAATGTTAAAATAATGAGTATGAGGTTTATAAAGTTAGAAATAATCTACTAAATGTAATCAAATAAGATTGACTTCATTATTGTGATAAAGCGTTTAACTTATCATATAAGATGAAAGTTTCAACATGTCTCTAACCTGTTACCAGTGGATGCTCCACTGCGAAAGTCAATGCTGAATTTGAGGGTAAGGAATCACTCACCCTCATCTTGTTTATCACCCCTGATCTCTTTGTTCTTAGCACACCGCCTCCTGGAGACCAGTTGGAACGCTGCAATGGAACAAATGTGGCAGCTACAAGTGAAGCTATATGATTATCAGACAAACAAGCAGAGGTAAATATTTGGCTGAGCGAAAGCGAAGCCCTGGACCGACTGGGTCAAAAATAATTTTTCTGTCTGTCTGTCGGTCTGTCTGTTTGTCCGCGCGATATCTCGAGAACGGTTTGACGTAGAGGGCTCAAATTTGGACATCTTTCTTGCATCATACCAGAGTCAACCTCCCCTTACGGGCACCGCAGCCCGAGCGGTTTCTTAGATAATTTTCACATGTGTCCAAAATTATAAATCCGCCACTTGGGTAAAGTCAGTATGCGCCATGCGCCTGTCGTGGAGGGGCGGATCAGTGAAGCGAGTGGATTACGATCGGTTAGGTTAGTAGGGGTCAGGTTAGGTTATGTTCAGGCAGGTAAGGGTAGGTTAGGCCAGGCGCCTGTCGTGGAGGGGCGGATCAGTGAAGCGAGTGGATTACGATCGGTTAGGTTAGATTAGTAGGGGTCAGGTTAGGTTATGTTCAGGCAGGTAAGGGTAGGTTAGGTCTGCTTAAGGGGCATTGATAAGGAAAGGCTGACGTTCGGAAGCCAGAACATGAGCGTGGTTGCGACCGTGCGTAGAGAATGACGCCCGCAGGGCGTCCTACTGACCCGCCCCGCAGGGTCCTTATCGTCAAGTGGCAGCCGCTGGCAGGCCAAGGTAGGCGTGCGCAGGCGTGGAGTGGCGGAACAGTGATTCGCGATGAGCGAAGCCTGTTACGCCACGACGCGGTCTGGCGTACGCCTACCTTGTTCCCTTCATGGACTCAAAATGCATTACTTGTCATTCCTTAATAAAACATCGGATACATCTTGTTACTCAGTAAAGTAATAGCTCCATTTTGATCTTGTTGTTTGTTGTGTCCGGGTGGTGTTAGAGGAAGAGAGCGTCTTGACAGCACCGTGGTTTATTGTCGACTGACGTACATGAATTACAGGGGTTGTTACATAGGCCTACGCCAGGGGGAGCACCGTCGGGAAACACTAGTGGCGGGTTTCGACACTACAGTGGCGGGAAATATAACATACATAGCACTCCTCCCCTCTTGAAAGCATACATTAATTTTTTTTTACAATTAAAAAAACAGGTAGCATGACACTAAATGATGTTAAACAATTCTACAATTGAAAATTGAACAGGTCTCGAGTATCAGAAGAAGAGAGTGTCAAGGGGAGGGAAAAGGCTGCCAAAATTTTATTTTCCATAAAAGGGGGGGGGGGGGCGAACAAACGGGACAATCACGGAACACCGGCCCCGAACCTCTCTGGAGCCTTTACGGGCCGGCCGCTCCTGGTGGTGCCACGGCCGCGACCGGATAACCCAACCTAACCTAACGCTAACCTAACCTAAGTGAGGACGCCATTCACCAAAAAAATAAGATTATAGCCCAATCTTTTTTTCTGAATGGCCCGTCACGAACCCTAAATAATATTTTTTATGTCTAAAGGGGTCGTAACCTAACCCAGCCTCACCCGCCCAACCTAACGCTAACCTAACCTAACTCAACCCCCTGGGAGCCCATTCGGACATGACCTTAACCTAACCCAGGTGAGGACGCCGTTCACCAAAAAATAAGATTATAGCCCAATCTTTTTTTTCTGAATGGCCCGTCACGAACCCTAAATAATATTTTTTTCTGAGTCCATATAGTCTGCAGGGGGAGTAGGGGAGCCGCCGACGATGCTGTGACCGCTGCACCTGGTGAGTGAAAAAACAAAACAGTACCAACATTGTGACGAGATATACTAGCTATTTCCTACTGCGCCCTAGAGGCAAGCTAGATGCAGTCGTTAAAATTTTTTTGTGCGGAAAATTCTATCCCCAGTAGGCCTATACAAAACCGCAAACATTTATACAAAAATAAATAACAATTTTTTTTTGTGAAAAGTTTTTTCTGTTTTAAATTTTTTTGTGAACAGTTTTTAGATTTTTTTTG
This sequence comes from Megalurothrips usitatus, assembly GCA_026979955.1. NCBI lineage: Eukaryota > Metazoa > Arthropoda > Insecta > Thysanoptera > Thripidae > Megalurothrips > Megalurothrips usitatus. The sequence continues at coordinate 5,434 of JAPTSV010000905.1, read as the reverse complement.
TGCAGAACTAAGATAAAAAAATTACTGGTCACATGTGTTCATGGCATACCACAAGCCAATGCGCCTAGCATTTTCCACAGCACAAGTGTGTATGGGTTTTTTGGCGTGCTGCTTGCAGTGCCACGGCACAAACAGTCTGGGAAGCTTACTTAGCTTAGGGCATCCCAAGATTTCTATATTAATTACATCAACCTCAGGTGATACAATACTGTCAAGCAAACGCTTCTTCTCCAGTCCTTTCACGTATACACGCGCGTACAGAGACGTCCAGTGTCTGATAATGTCAGTGCACGTGTTGTACGGCTTATCGCCGTGTTGCCACTGGAGTCCATGGACGAAATTCGTCACATACTGGTTTTGCTGCCTGTAAGGCTGCGGTACCAACGTGACGTCATACGGTGGTGCGAACACCTCTGAACACATTGTGAAGTCCCACAGAGGGCTGTACAGAGAGAACTCCTTGATCACGTATTCTCCATCTGTGCCTCTCAGCATCTGGATGTCACAAGCGGCGAAAGTCATGGTGGGTGCGTGTGACTTCGCGCTGTGATTCATTATGGCATGTGGTGGAATTGTGTCTGAATTTATAGTCAATTAATGCGCCACTAGCGCCACCTAACGGCCTGTATCGACAGTACCGCTGTCACCTGATTGGAGGAAAATCGGAATTTAGACCAATCACGAAGCAGCACCATCGCGCACATCATGGGCGTGACGTCACACGTGTCAGCCGTCGGGTCCGCGCTGCGTATGCCGCCTGAAAGCGTCCGGGCAGAGTCGCGCAGCGTTTTGAATTTTACCGCGCCGCGCACGGCAGAGGGATCGGGCTGGCCGTGGGTGCGGCGCAGCAGCGCCGCTGCTGTGACGCTCCTGCGCCACGCGGCGGGAGAGTGAACTAGGATTCCCCCACCTCCCGCTCCTCTCCCTCCGCACACCGCTCGCTCCCGCAGTTGTCAGTCACCGGTCACCGGCGCCAGTTTTGAATTTTCTGTGGGGACGCATCAACAACGCTATGTCGGACGACGAAATTTTGTTGGGCTGTTCCGAAAGCCTGGACGGCGTGTGATAGTGCAGGCCGGAGCGCCGGCGTACATGCTAAACGAGGTGAGTAATGATTTATGTTAAATTTAAAAGTGTATTCGTGCTCGTTTCGGTACGGCCGTTATGGCGTCAGCTCTTTGTGTTCGCGCCATGGAAGTCACTTTAGAGTCAGTGTAGTGGTTATGAAGTAGAAGCTTTGCCCTTCTCTTTTTTTTTCGAACACTGAATTTTAACCCCTGGGCGCGGCAGGAGTGACCCAGGACCGTGGGAAAACTTCCGGCTGTGTGTGTGTGTGTGGTGTGTGTGTGGCGGGCGACTCCTGACCGTGGGAAAACTTCCGGCGGTGTGTGTGTATGTGTGGCGGGCGACTCCTGCCCTGGCGAAAATGGTACACGAGAATGTGTTTGAAACGTGTTTGTGACTGTGTTCTGAATGCGTTTACTCTTACTTCACGAACACGTTCTTTTGAGTTGAAAAGCTGCGAATTCGAACGGTAAATGTGTTTATAATGTGCTCAGAATGTGTTTGAAATGCTTTTGCAGAACCAAAGTAAACATATATTTTTGAGTTGGCAAACACATTCCAAAACACATTCCGAACACGTGGAATTGCGTCTGGAAGGAGTTCAAAATGCGTTTACAATGTGTTCTGGTGCACGATGCGAACACAATATAAACACAATGCAAACACTTTTACGCGGCATAAAAACAATATAATAGTGGCGAGCCGACCGCAAGACCCCTCCCCTGCCTTTTTTCGTGCGTGCCAGGCCGCACCTGCGCATGTATTTGCGAAATAAGCAATGGAACTTGCTACGGAAGCATTTTCCTATCATGCCATACACGAGGGCAAAATAAACTCATTCCTCTGAGTTTGCTTTCTGTTAACTTTCCGAGTCGGCAAAATACGTTTTAAGAGGGCGCTGTACAGACGCGTTTGGCCTCCCTGCAGAGGGGCTCTTTCTTGTCACCTCCAGGCCACATTTTTCATGATATCGGTGCCGGACTTTCTCACATTCTAGGAAATGGTTCCCCCACCCCGCTATGAAGTTTAAAATTTTTAATTTCAACTCGGAAATATTTCATTTGAATTTTCAAAACACATCGAAATTGCGCATTTTTGTTAGCGTGATATAACGAAATACAAATGAAATATTAAAAATCGGTCTTCATAGCGGGGTAGATGCATTCATCATCTACAGCACAGTAAAGAACTGGTGCTAATATCTCGAAAACTAAAGCGTCAAATTGACATGGAAGGAGGGTGTTTCGAACAAAATATATTTGGGCCGGACCAAGGCTCTGCGAGATGCGTGGTTCTGGCGAGCATCCCGGGCCGGCCTGGGTCGGTGCAGCCGGGCCGGGCCGAGGACCGTCGCCTTTTGTCTCGTTTATTGCTTTATTGCGGAACGCCTCCTCGAAGGCGACTCCTCCTCACCGGAACTGATGGGGGGAGCATCTCATTATTTTCATCTCACGAAACCAGGAAATTTTCAAATTTGAAGAAAATATGTAACTTATCTTACTCGCGGTATTTTTTCAAGAATTTCCGTGCAAATCCCACTTTACTGCGAAGCCGGGGGGCCAAGATAGAAAAGTCGTGTTAGTCCGGCAACGTCCCTTAGGCACCACTCAACTCCGTCAAAATTGCACTACAGACATCATTCAAAATTATTTTCCGCCTATCTAAAACCGAGGAAGACTATGGGTGACCTCTAAAATTCGTCACTCTAACACTTGACGATATCGTCATGTCATGTCATGTGTGAACGCAAAATGAACACATTCCTTTGTGTTTGCTTTGCGTTTACTTTGCGTTTGATGCAGTCGGCAAAACGTGTTTCAAAAGCCATCTGCAAACAAAATGAACGCATTCTTTTGTGTTTACTTTGCGTTTACTTTGAGTTTGATGCAGGCGGCAAAATGTGTTTCAAAAGCAATCCGCAAACGCAGAATGAACACATTTTTCTGAGTTTGCTTTGAGTTCGGAACAGCCCATACAACACATTTCGAAATGTGTTTTCAGAACACAAAATGAATGCATTCTGAGCACAAACTTTATGTGTTTACTCTGTGTTCATTTTGTATATGTGTTTTAAACGTGTTTCAAGAAGCCAAAGTGAACGCATTTCCATTTTAATGTGTTTACGAACACAAAACGAACACGAATAAATGGTTACCATTTTCGCCAGGGTGACCGTGGGAAAACTTCCGGCTGTGTGTGTATGTGTGGCGGGCGACTCCTGACCGTGGGAAAACTTCCGGCTGTGTGTGTGTGTGTGTGTGTGTGTGGCGGGCGACTCCTGACCGTGGGAAAACTTCCGGCTGTGTGTGTATGTGTGGCGGGCGACTCCTGACCGTGGGAAAACTTCCGGCTGTGTGTGTGTGTGTGTGTGTGTGTGTGGCGGGCGACTCCTGACCGTGGGAAAACTTCAGGGCAGGGCAGGAGTTTGGGAAGTTTGCGCGTTTGTCTAGGGCTATGATAATAGGACATTCCGTTAACGGAAGTCAGATGTTTCAGCGATAGTCCGGCCTGGGCTATGTTAATAGGACATTCCGTTAACGGAAGTCAGATGTTTCAGCGATAGTCCGGCCAGGGCTATGTTAATAGGACATTCCATTAACGGAAGTCAGATGTTTCAGCGATATTCCGGCCTGGGCTATGTTAATAGGACATTCCGTGAACGGAGGCACGATCCCTCACTGCCTCCACCGCTTTTCTAACATTTCGTTATCTGTCGACAGGTACCTGCACCGGGATCTTACGTGATGAATGAGCAGGTCCCCTGGGCGTCGAGACGGCGCCGAGGACGTTTTGTGAGTGAGGTAAAGAACGCTAATCTCTTGCTGTAGTCCTTTTCTCTCCCGCCGCGCCGGTCACAGACAGTTCGAATCGCGTTCTTTTCCAGGAGGTGACTCCTCCTACGTCACCGGCCCCCTCCTCGGCCTCTCCTCTTCCACGGTCTCCTCCAGGACCTGTAGCCCTGATCGGGCTACATGATGCCTCCACCCAAGGGTCACCTCGGGTGACATTTAAAGTTAGGGTGCGGGATGTTATCTTTTGCCATCGTTTAGGCCATCGCAATTTTATCAAACTTTAACCTCTTTTATCGACGGTGTTACAGCCACGCAGTCCCCAAATGAGCGGTGGAGCTCCTGTCCGGGCAGCCCCTGCCTCGACGGCGGCGGCGGCATGCACGGCGTCTGTCCGGGCACCATCCGCAGCGCAGGCCGGAGGCAGCATCTTCGCAAAGGCAGAGGCCGCTGCCAAAAAGGCACTGGAGGACCTGGCGGCTGCACGGGCGAGGGCCGTCGCCGCTAACAAGATGGTCGCGGAGGCATCAAAGGCGGCAGAGGCTGCGGCCTCTCACCTACAGATGCTGCGTGAGGCCAGCCCCAACACTGCTCCGCTGTCACCTGCAAGGGCACGGCCTATTGTAAGTTATTTTAAAGAATCCTAATTTCTGATTTATTTTGTGTTCATGAGGGTAATTGTGATTTTTTTTTTTTTATGATTGCAGTTGTTTGGCAAGTATGCTGTTTCCCCGCCACGGCCCCAGAGGCGCCGTTCGCACGGTGCGCAAACCACTTCTTCCCTTCGTTCCGGGGAGGAGCTGAAGAGTGACTTTGAGAAGAGGCGCAGGCTTGAATTTGGAGACTCATTCAAGTTTTAAGTTACGAGGCGTACTCTTGATTTGAATTTGATTTTATTTTTTGTCTGAAGGGCACGTGACATGAGGCGCGCCCTCATAATTTGAATTTTATTTTTTTGTCTGAAGGGCACTCGACATGAGGCGCACCCTCATAATTTGCTCTTCTGCATGAGCAGAATTTTTATAAAATAAAATATATTTTTCTTAAATGGTTTGTTTTGTTTGATATAAAATTCCTCGTCACAATATGCAGTAGTGTCTGCTATTATTTTAAAGAGTGTATTCTAGACGGTATTGTCAGGGAAGCGCGCAGCTTTGAATCTGGCGCGCTGCGCCTTCCCGAAGCCGCGATGCAAAATCACGCGCGTCAGCGGATTCCCCTCGGCCGGCCTCACCGACCGAGCGGGAGCGACACGCAGGCAGACGTGTCCCGGCTCCCGACCCGGCAGCTTCGGCTAAAAGTAAGTGCTTGGTGGTCGACCTATCTTTGATCTAAAGAGTTCGTGGTCCTTCCTTCTTTTCCCTTAATATCTTTGCACACAAGAGAAAGGTGAATGGTGGCCACAGAGCACCATTACAGAATTTACACCCCTTGTAAAAACACAAAATATTACTTGGTGGAGGTTGCGTGGCCTTAGCGCTATGAATTTACGCTAAGGGATCACTAGTACTACGACCGTCTCCCTACTTCGTTTCTATTTTATAGGCTTAAGTAGGTAAAAACTCGCTAGGAGTTAATTG
>JAPTSV010000904.1:0-16784 GCA_026979955.1 Megalurothrips usitatus | reverse complement strand
TTCCATGAAGATGCTTGGGAGATGTTGAGTGTGAACCACGATGGAGGCTAGCAATACAACAGTGCCCACAAAAAATATTCACTTTATGATATCAGTTGATTTAAAAACATTAGGAAAGCAATGACAATCATACTTACATTAGAAACCACTAATTTTTGTCCTGCCAATGGTTCATGAGGTAAGCACATCACCGAAAAGGACTTGGGATCCACCTTGTCAGGAAGCTACCCCTGGGAAAAGAGAAACAAAAGACAAAAATGAAACCGAACCAAAAGATTTTCCCAAGCTGAATACTTGACGAAAGAAGTTCATAGTGACTCCAAGATAACGAATGATTGAGTCACAGCATTAACGTATGCTTTAGAATAGAAACATGCCTTGGTCCTTTCTCGCAGTAACTTTAAACTTTTAATAAAGTCTCAAATTTTCGTATTGAATAAAGGTTTTAACAGGCTAACGAGCCCGGCGTCAGTGCCAAACGATCACAATGATGGCCAAACCGCTGCGATGGCCACGCGGCAAACCGCACCTTTACACTGGTAATCCCAGGAATGTGACATCACGCTCCAACGAATGTGACACCATGTCACATTGCTTTGAATGTTGTCACATTCGTTTCGAGTCACACTCCAAACGAATGTGACACTGCATTCCGAGGAATGTGACACTTGTCACATTTGGGACGTGATGTCACAATCCTGGATTTCCAGTGTAGGTGGCTCGGTTCTTCCAGTCCCTAAAGTTTGCTTCTAATGGACGCTATCTTGGATCTCGTGCACGGGGAAGCGCGGAGGGAGGGGGGGGGGGGAGGACGGGGTTACTATGCACGTGTCTGTATTCCTTGTCCCATTCCACGGGGGGTGGGGGGGGGGGGGCGGTTCTATAGCAAATTTGGAGTTAGGGGTCACCGAGAGGGATAGTAGAGGGCTGCGCCCCCGCAGTCCATCTTCCTAATCATTTTTTAGGCACGGAGTGAAACGGAGTTGCCTTATCGTCTCACCCCGAACTAGACTTTTTTTTTTTCTATGAAGCAAGTACTCTTATGGTAAAAATTGAAACGACATAAAATTTCAAAAATCTGTCTTACAAAATTGTGCGTATCATTGCCACAAAAGACGTCTGTCAAGTTTTCACATTCGAAAAACATCGCAAACTCGCAAAAAAAACGTTTTGAAATTCAGCTTTCTCACTCCACCCACATTGGAGAGAAAGGGATGGAGCTAGCCTGGTTCGGCTCGTCAGCTGGCTGTCTCCGTCATCTATCCTTTTCCATTCCACGGAAGAAAGCATGCCCTTCCTCCTTTTTTGTGAAGCATCAGCCCACATTGTTGATGTGCCGAGCCGAGCCGGGGCAGGCCGGGGCCCCGAGCCACAGAGGAGTCCCCCGGTGCCGGCGGCAACAGTGCGACCGCCCTCGCAGGAGAGTTAGGCCCGCCCCGCGCATGAGAATGTGAGCGGTCCGCTACCTTCAAGCTCTACTCTAAACCTACCGTCTTCCACTCGAAGGAAATTCAAACCGCGCCACAAACTTAGACGACGCCCGAAAAAAATCCTTATCCAAATTTTAACAAGGCTCAAGTTAAATTTAAATGAAATTTAAACTAAATACAGATAAAATTTAAACTCTACTTTACATCAAATTGTAATTCTGAATTTCAATCAAAATTTAATTTTACTCGAAATCAAACCTAAATTAAACTTGAATCAAATTGTTAATTATTAATTTAATTTGCTTCCGTACACTCCGGGACTACCAGTATCTCACGAAGTGGGATAGTATTTTTTTTGTATTTTATAACAATTGTAATTTTTTTTTGAAGAAACTACCCAAGATACGGTGCCCTAAATGTGAGGTTGACTCCGATATGCTGGTAGGAAGTTATGGTCCAAATTTCAGCCTTCTACGAAATCGCGCGGACAGACAGACAGACAAAACACTTTTGACCCAGTCGGTCCAGGGCTTCGCTATCGCTCAGCCAAAAATCGTGAATCCTCCGCCATTTACCTACTTTTGGTCGTACCTCGTTTCCGAATGGCTTCTTTTCATGGCAATGTAAACCTGTACAACTAGCGCTCTTCAGATTTTGTGCGTCGCTTTCAATGTAAATGTTCATTTTCGGGTGTTTTGAAAAAGTGTCGAAAACTGTAAAAATGAAGATCTACACTGAAAGCGATACACAAAATCTAAAGAGCGCCAGTTGTACATGTTAACATTGCGATGCAAACAAACAATTCGGATACAAAATACGACTAAAAATAAGGAAATGACGGAGGATTCACGATTTTAGTGGTACGAACGGAGTTTTACCTGTGAGGCGAGGTAGCCCCTGTCGGCAGCACTGAGTGAACCCACGTGATCTGACGGCCTCGGTCACTCCCAACAAGGTCCAACCACAGCTAAGCCGAAAAAGTACCGTCTTCCCGCAGTTAATCGACAGGACAGGCGAAAGAGTGGTGCTTTGCGGGTTGCCTAAGCTCATTACAAATGGCTCTTGCGGAGCCCCCTAGAAGTGGTCCGAAAATTCTGAAAAAAATGTTTTTGGTCGTTTGGTAGGGCGGGCCACACTGCATTTCCTAGTGCATGACTTCACGCATTACTTACTGTATGGTCTCAGACCATGCATTTCCTAGTGCATGGTTTCTCCCCACGCTTTAGGAAATGTGTGGTAGAAGGAACATGCATTAGGAAATGTGTGGTAGCAGCACCACGCATTACCTAATGTGTGGTGTCAGAACGTGCATTAGGCAATGTTTGGTGTTCACCCCCCCCCCCCCCACACACACACACACACACATTAGCTACAGCCAGGTAGGGACCACACATTAGCAAATGCATGGTATGCGACCACACATTAGCTACAGCGTGGTCTACAACCGTGCATCAGCTAATGTGTGGTCCCAGACCACGCTGTAAGTAATGCGTAAAGCCATGCATTTGGATTTGTAGTGTGGGTTGATAATTTTGAACCTCGCTTTTAAAAAGTTTAGAAATTTGAGTCAAATAGCTCGCCTTTTTAAGGGTGAGGAACCTCACCCTACGATTTACAGTGAAAGAACGAGCCTCTCCATGAACGCTCTGCGCTCACCCGGACAGTCTTGTTCAACCTATTTATGCTCCGTCACTCATACGTGGGATAAATTGGTTTTCATGGACCCCATTAGAATCGGAAGACGACGTAGATCTTTAAATTTCTTAGCCGCATTTCATCGCAATTTGAAGCCCCCTCCGCTCCGTCTTTCAACCTCTTTGGCCGCGGTTTGGCGAGGTGCTCGTTAGAATCGCAAGCCGAGAAAGATCATGAAATTTGATAGCCGCAATTTGATTTCAGCCCCTTTCCTAAGTTTGATAATTTAGTACGTCGACATTTTCGGAATTTTTTATTTTTTCGGAAAACGCAAAGTACAAACTCAAAAACGCTGCGTCTTACAGCAAAACGACTTTGGTTTCGACAGTTGCATGCACCGAGGATTAAAACTTCGTGTCACAATTTACGATCCTAGATTTTTGATCCACCCTAGCCACTAATGATTCACTAAAGATTCATTAATTTCACCTTTTCGTAGGAGGCATAAAATAGTCGCGCGAACGAAGCGAGCTTATTTTTTGCAAGGTTCGACTTCCAAGAAGGAAGCAAACGAAGTAGCGATTGAGGAGCCACCGACGCGGTATTTTCTAAAGGCTCGTGAATTTGAAATTGAAATTTAAAGTTCCACATATTAGAAAAGTTGCACTACAAATCCAAATGCATGGCTTTACGCATTACTTACAGCGTGGTCTAGGACCACACATTAGCTGATGCACGGTTGTAGACCACGCTGTAGTTAATGTGTGGTCGCATACCATGCATTTGCTAATGTGTGGTCCCTACCTGGCTGTAGCTAATGTGTGGTGTTGGGGGGGGGGTGTACACCAAACATTGCCTAATGCATGGTCTGACACCACACATTAGGTAATGCGTGGTCCTTCTACCACACATTTCCTAAAGCGTGGGGAGGGGGGAGGAAACCATGCACTAGGAAATGCATGGTCTGAGACCATACAGTAAGTAATGCGTGAAGTCATGCATTTGGATTTGCAGTGCAATTGGGTAATGTTACTAAAGTTTTCGCCTTAGAAGGGCGATGTTTGAGGGACGTTTCCCTTTTCAGGCGAGGTTCATTTCCCTAATGGAGTGATGAGAAGTCCATCGCCCTAAACAGGTGACGCACACCTGCATCGCCCAAACCTCATAAACCTCGTATTTCTATCGGAATTTTTGGAGTTTTCTAATAGTATCTCATATAGAAGCAAAATAGAAGCAAAAAGAACCTGTTTGGCGCTATAGGGGGCAGAGGTCGGGAACGCCATATTTTACGCTTCCCTCCCTCCGCCCCCTGCATAGGCAAAGGATTGACGAAACAGTTTCACCAGATTCTGAAATTTTGCACTTTGTGCATTCGCCTTGTTAGACGTGGATTTCAATTGTCAAATTACTCGCGAAAACGCGTGTGCGTGTCTCTCAATGCTCTCACTGCCTGGCCAGGACTTTGACGTGGAGTCCAAATGTCGAACGCAACAGAACTGTTGGTCGCTACCGCACCGCCGGCTCAACGCAACACTGGTGCATAATACTTCTCCTACAGTGCATAAAATATATGAAAACCGCGATACCTTATGAAGCCTTCTTTATAATTTCTATGAAATTCGAATCTACTTCATACACCCATGAAAACCGCTTTATACCACATCTGTCTCAAATATTTTTCAAGTACACATTTTAACGTTTTACATTCAGAGAAAAATATCGAAAAATTTGAAGCAATGCGGCTGTGCAATGCGCGTGTGGCCCCCGCGGCGGTCTCCCAGCCTGCTGATCGACGCCGGCAAGTGCCGCCCAGCTGTCACCGCAGCAGGGGTTGTAACCGCGTGTGCCTAGGGGCTGGTTACTCTAGGACCGGTCACGGTCGCCACCTGGGGCCTAACGGGGCCCAGGGCCCGGATGGAGTCCTTGCGGCCGAAGTGCACCCCAGCCACACGACTCAGGTCGATGGATACCCACAAGGTTGGCGGACGGGGCCGCGCCTCCAGCGGGATGATGGCCGGAAAATCCCGAGGAGGATACCGGCCACGGAGCTCTACCAGCACCTCCTCGGTGACGACGCGGGGAGCTGGCAGCGCGCGGGAGTCTGCGGGGGCGTGCGACGGCGCTGCCGGGTCGTACTCCTCGCGGTACGGGGAGGGGCTGGCGTCCACGGGAACTAGGGCCGCCGGCCACGTCGACCGGGAACTAGCAGGCTGTTCGGGGGCCGGCGGGGACGGTACCGCGGCCTCCGGGGCGTCCGCGAAGAGGCCCAGTGGGTCCCGCTGGACGGGAGGCACGGCAAACGGCTGCTGGGCCCGGAACCGCCGTCCGCAGCGTCGGTGCCTATGGTTGGGACGACGGCGCGGAGCCGACGGCATGGGGTTGGCCCGGGACGGCTCCCTGGTCTCTCGTCCTCTTCCGCGGCGCGGGTACTCACGTGTACGGGGGGGGGGGGGGGGGGACCACGGTGGTCGCGACGCGTGTGCACGGGCACGGCCCGGGGGCGACGCGCGCCTCCACGGGCAGTCGGGGGCCTGATCGGCCGCAGCGACACCTTCGGGGGGCGAGATCGCCTCCACGAAGGACCTCGGGGGCGCCGACCGCCTCCACGAGAAAATTGAGAGTTCGAACTGGGGGTGGACAGGGAAGTCGAGTCGCACACAACCAGTAGGAAACAGTGTGTCTTTATTGCCATTTGACGGATGAGGTGTTGGCGGCGGGTCGCTTCGCCCGCGGGCAAAGCGAGACTGCTTTTCCGCCCGCTCGCCATCTCTCGGCGGCGGGCGGAACCACCCCTCGGCCGCACGCAGGCGGCCGGCTCGCAGAGCGCGGGAGGTGCCCGTGCGCCTAGGAGATAGGCAGCCAACATGCCGCCGCCACCGCTAGAGTGGCCTACCTCCCAGCGCGCGTGGTGACAGGGTGTCGTCTGCTACCAGCGAAGGCAGCGCAAGCGGACAGCAAGGTGTCGTCTGCTGAGCGTGCGGCGCGCTCCGGCGGCAACCGCGCCGGTGAGATAGGCAGCCTACTGCACGGGCGCTCGTACTGGGTTGCCTCACTCGCAGGCGCGAACGCTGATTTCAAAATACTAATTATCTGCGTCTTTAGACGTTTGCGCCCACGAGTTCATCGGTAAAAAATGATCCCCTAGGGATGCCCTGGCTAACCCCAAATTATTCACAAAGTGTGAGTTGTTGGGTCTGTTATAATTTCCAATGGTCGTGGAGCACCTGTCCTATTGGCTTCTCTCACATACCCCCCTCCCCTCCTCTTATGTAGGAACGGTTTAGGGGTGCATGGGTCCTAGAGGTCCAATAGGACGCGCGCGCCCCGCTCCCGGATCCGCCTTTTTCTTATCTCAAAATTAATCATCTCACCTTTCTATTTATTTCAATGACCTCATCTCCTTTATCGATGCCCGGCATTGCTTTAAATTTTGTTCAAAAATCTGGGTGCGCCATCCCTGACAAAACATTTCTATCTAACGGCCACCTCCTTCTGGGGCTTTTTAAATTTTCATCCCAATGTATTATTTTAACTCGATCTCTCATGCGCGCTCCGCGCGCATTTGAAAGCTCGTTCGCTGAGCGATAGCGAAGCCCTGGACCGACAAGCTCCGAAATGTTTTGTCTGTCTGTCTGTATTGTTGTGATGTGACGCGACGAGAAGTGACGAGAAGCGTCTTTCGTTAAAATCCCTAGAAAGCTGAGTTTTTACTCGAGACAAGTACCCGCGTGTTCCCCTTAGCTAGCAGATTGCTGCCCTGTGTTAGGTGAGTGGGTATGTGCTCCGGCTTGGCGGCAGTGGCTGCGCGCCAAGCGTCCCAACGCTCTTCCTCTCCTCCTCCGTCAACCGCTGCCACCAGTGTTGTAAACCCCGGCATCGGTCGGTTTAGTCCTAGCGTGCTTGGTTCAGGAGGGATAAGGAAGCAGTTGGTGTTAGAAAAATTGGAATATTTATTGCAATCCAATGCAAGGTAGCGTAAACTGAGTTCTCCGCCAAGCGTCTTGGCCAGAGAGAGAGAGAGAGAGATAACGAAACTGCGTAACCGGACTGCTGACACCTAAGTGCAGAGACGTCCGACACGATGCAACGCAAGCGCTGTAATGCCGAGCCGCGTCGCGCCGAGCCGCGTCCAGGGTCCTCCGCCGGCGGGCCGCGCTCGGGCCGGGCGCGGAGGGGGGGGAGCCGCCGGGAGCGGCACAGCGGCAGCCGTGCGGCCAGTTCATGCGCGGCGCGCGCTTCCAAGCCTAGCTCGCTCCGCCGCCGCTAGAGGGCAGCTCCAGGGGAAACTGTCCGTACGCGGCCAGCCGTCACAAGGCGCCGAGGCAGACGACGCGCGGCGCGACTCTTCTGCTTCTGCTTGCTTGCAACTAGAGTTTACTTGTAACGTCGTGATGCCAGAATCTCACATCACAACAGTATGTATGTCTGTCCGCGCGATTTCTCGAGAACGGTCAGTTGTAGAAGGCTGAAACTTGGACCACATCTTCCTACTAGCATACCGGAGTCAACTTCACATTTGGGTTACCGTAGCTCTTGTAGTTACTTAGATAATTTTTACAATTGATATTAACTTTAAAAAAAAATTGATTTAAAAGATGGACTGCGGAGGCGCGGCCCTCTACTTTCCCCTATCACGGCTAAACGGTGGTTCCTATCAAAATTTTCTACAGAACCGACCCTCAGTGAAATGGGAAAAGGAGTACAGGCACGTGTATAGTAACCCCCTCCGCGCTCCCCCGTGCTCGAGATCGAAGATGGCGTCCATTTGAAGCAAACTTTTAGGAATATCTGGAGAACCGAGCCACCTAAAGAGGTGCGGTTTGCAGCGCAGGCCATCACAGCGGTTCGGCCATCATTCCGATCGTTTAGCAATGACACCGGGCTCGAGACCACGCACCCCGTCCTCGAGAGCCACTTTCCATCTTTTAGACGGTACGGCGTAGCGTCGTGCGGTTTTCGACATTGACGGGCCGCGGCAAAGGAAAAGAAGGGCACCCCACTCCCAGACCACGCACCCCGTGCTCGAGAGCCACATTGCAAAAACATTGTAACTCGAGAACCAAGTAAGCGATGCGTTTCAGATAGAAGAGCTGTGCGTTTTTGCAGAGCGCATAGGGAGGCGGGGCTGTAAACGAGTACAGCCACTGGTCTCGAGACTAGGGACCCCGTCCTCGAGAAGCACTTAACGACCGATGAAACTCGAGAACTAAGTGTCATAAAGAAATGCGGTTTGCGGCACTGCCCAAAGGCATCGTATGGGTATGGCGAACGAATACAGCCTCCGGTCGCGAGACCAGGGACCCCGTCCTCGAGAGTCGTCGGGCAGCGGATCACGCCTCAGTCATGGGTTTCATCTTCATCTACAAAATAGTCAAGTATATATGCACATCATTAATCAATGCTGTCAATATCCACAGCAACACCGGCTGCTCCCCGCTCCTGCTAGCCGGACTGTGCCCCTGGAGCGCAGCCACTCACCTAGTCATCGCCCGACAACGGAACCGCCAGACCGACTGCAACTATCAACCAGCCCCGTCCGCCCCCCCGCTCGGCCACAACCTTGTCCATGGCCAGGTATGCGAGGTGTAGCCGAAAAAATCACCAGTCAGCGCAGCCAACGCCCCGTCATCCCACGACGGAGAGCCTGCATCCCAGCGCCCCGCTTCCCGCCCCGCGCCACCGCCCACCGCGCCCTGCCGCGCACCGCCGCGCCCTGCCGCGCCCCGCCCCGCCGCGCCCCGCCGCGCGCCGCCGCGCGCTGCCGAGCCCCGCCACACCCTGCCGCGATCCGCCGCGACCCGCCGCGACTAGCCGTGCCTCGCCACGATCCGCCGCGCCACGCCACGCCGCGCACCGCCACCAGAGAGAGGAAGGAGCACACGAGCACAGCACCAACGCACCCGACCACGCCACGCCACGCCACAGCATCGGCCATCGCGCCGAGGAAAGAGAGGGAGGAGCAACGGGCCCAGCGCCTGCCTCTCCCCTCCCTTCTTCTGCCCGCCGCCGCAACATCCAACCGGACTGCATCCCAGCGCCCCGCTGCACCCAGCTTCGCCCCACGTCGCCGCCCACCGCGCCCTGCCGCGCACTGCCGCACCCTCACCCAGCCGCTCGCCGCCGCGCGCAGCCGAGACACGCCATGCCCCGCCGCAACCTGCCGTGCCATGTCGAAACCGAGAGGAAGGAGCAGCCGAGAGCCTGCCTCTCCCCTCCCTTTCCTGGCCGCTGCAGCGCTGCTGCGCCCAGCCACACACCGCCGCGCCCCGCCACGCCCCGGCAACGGCCATCGCGCAGGGAAAAGAGAGGGAGGAACACCGAGCCCAGCGCCCGCATCTCCCCCCCTCCCCGCCCGACGCCGCAGCGACGCCGCGACGGCGCGAAGTGCTGACGCAGGCACATTCTTCTGTGCCTCAGAGCCGTCGCGCACCGTCTCCAGCCATCCAACTACGCCGCGCCACTCCGAGCACCGCCCGGACACATTCTTCCGCCTGCGCCTCGCTGCACCCAGCTACGCCCCGCCACGCCTAGCCACGCACCGCCGCGCCCCGCCACGCCCCGGCAACGGCCATCGCGCAGGGAAAAGAGAGGGAGGAACACCGAGCCCAGCGCCCGCATCTCCCCCCCTCCCCGCCCGACGCCGCAGCGACGCCACGACGGCGCGAAGTGCTGACGCAGGCACATTCTTCTGTGCCTCAGAGCCGTCGCGCACCGTCTCCAGCCATCCAACTACGCCGCGCCACTCCGAGCACCGCCCGGACAAATTCTTCCGCCTGCGCCTCGCTGCACCCAGCTACGCCCCGCCACGCCTAGCCACGCACCGCCGCGCCCCGCCACGCCCCGGCAACGGCCATCGCGCAGGGAAAAGAGAGGGAGGAACACCGAGCCCAGCGCCCGCATCTCCCCCCCTCCCCGCCCGACGCCGCAGCGACGCCGCGACGGCGCGAAATGCTGAGCCGTCGCGCACCGTCTCCAGCCATCCAACTACGCCGCGCCACTCCGAGCACCGCCCGGACACACTCTTCCGCCTGCGCCTCGCTGCACCCAGCTACGCCCCGCCACGCCCAGCCACGCACCGCCGCGCCCCGCCACGCCCCGGCAGCGGCCATCACGCAGGGAAAAGAGAGGGAGGAACAGCGAGCCCAGCGCCCTCATCTCCCCCCCTCACCACCCGACACCGCAGCGACGCCGCGACGGCGCAAAGTGCCGACGCAGGCACATTCCTCTGTGCCTCAGAGCCGTCGCGCGCCGTTTCCAGCCATCCAACTACGCCGCGCCACTCAACATGCGCGCGGCCAAAAAGAGGGAGAGAGAAACCACCCGCCCCTCTCCCCCCCTCGCACCCCCGGAAGCACACCACCAGGCCCGACAACCCCCTGGCGCCCACCCCCGGCCAGGGTGCGGTCCCATCTCCCCACGAGGAGGTGGCGACACAAGCGTCAGGGGGCGAAGTGGACCAAGATCACCGGGTGGACGGGCCACGGCCGCCCCCGGGCAGCGCACAAACTCCGCGGCCATCCAGTGGACGACGCCGCAGCCCGACGCCGCCGGCGCCGCCGCGCAGCGACGCCGTGACGCCACCGCAGCCAACACCAGCCCCACCAGCCCCGCCGTCCACGCCGCCGCCAAAAATACTCACCCAGAATATAATCCACTATGTTATAATCCATATAATCCGTAACAGCACAGCAACCAAAACTGAAATAAATAAAAAATACCGCATCCGCGGACACACACACACACACGGAGCACACACGGAACGGAGAGCCGCCTCTCCTGCCCTGTCCGAAGGCCGCGACCAGACTGCCTGCCAGAGGCAGGACGCGGCAGCCAGCGGCCTCAGCAGAACAGCTGACGAGGCGCACACGGCCGTCCCGCGGCCCGAAGCGGCGCGCCGCCTGCCCCTCCCTTCCTTTCCACCGACACAGCAGGCCGGGACCAGGGGGGAAACGGGCGAGTGCGGCCGCCCCCCCCCTGCAAACATGTAACATAATATATATAAACATGTAAATAATAATATATACAAATATGTAAATAATATATGTAAATAATATAACATAATATAAAAATATAATATATAAGTTTAGGTTAGGAAAGAAACAAACACCCCCCGCCCGCCAGGCAGAGGGCACAGCATAACTAAATAAAATAACACGCAGCCCCTCCCCCCCTTTTTCCTACGGGTTTTTGGGGGAGGGAAACAAACATAAAGTAAAAATAACAATAAAGCGCGGACCTAAAGCCCCAGGGTAGGGTCCAAAACAACAACGGATATAAACTTTTATGTAAAGGGTACATGTAAAAGAATCAATAAAGGCTTTTTATACAGTACAGTTGGCATCCAACTCTTTTGCCACGGTCGACAGTCGAAATATATATAAATGACCTTGGGCGCGAGTGCTCGTATCTCGAGTTACGTCGTTTTCTTTATTTCAACCCTTTCAGCACTTTTAACCCTTTCGCATTGGATGTACGTTGATGAGAGTGCGTCCATTCGACCCGCCATGAAATTCCCTTTCAGAAAACACCCCCATGATAACCCCTCCCACTTCCCAGAGAGAGAGAGACAGATGATATGACACAACACACATTGAAGACGATGAACAGGAATCGCACCCGAACAGACTTCGCACTAGAGACAAAGACTGGCCACTAAACCATCGTTTCACCTTCACCGTGAGAGAGTCACACACAGAGAGACAGACAGCCCTGACCTATGGCCCTTTGCACCCCGTGCCACGTAGGCCACCCATCGTACACCCACGCCAAAGTGGTTGCCTACCCTGACCCCAAATTTTGCCACCCGCCCCCACAGACACGAACCAACACCACGAGACGGTTGCCTACCCTGCCCCTGACCCCAAATTTTTGCCACCCGCCCCCACAGACATGAGCCAGCACCACGAGACGGTTGCCTACCCCATGCCCCTTACAGAAACACACAAATTTTGCCATCCGCCCCCACAGACCACAACCGACAACCCTCAATCTTTGCCACCCGCCCCCACAGACATCACACCATCCCTCCGAAGCACATAGCCCCCTGCCCCGAGCGAGTCACACATTCTGTCCACTGCCGGACGTCGGGGGGGAGGGGGGCAAAAAAAAAAAAAAAAAAAAAAAAAAAAAAAAAAGTCCAAAAACCAAAAATTTTTAGAAAATCGGGCAGAGGTTCGCCTTAGGGCCGCCCCATTGGCGGACGGCCTCCCAAAAGAACACCCACCAACCAAACAGCAATACCACCCTCACCACACACACTTTACAACACACCCACGCCACTAACAAACAACAAACACCAACCACGCGGAAAACATAAAACAGGACACACGTACATGCAACAGACGCAACACAGAACACTTACCACACTAGAATACTTAGAATGCTTACCTTGCTCCTTCCACACTTGGACACCGCTCGTCCTCACCTTACCTTCTCTTCTCCTTACCTTACCTATAGTATATACTATACTAAACTAAACTAAACCTAACCTAACCCAACCCAACCTAACCTAACCTGAGTAAAGATATTCGAACCCACCTGTACTATCCTTTTCGTCAACCCACACGGTCACCTGTATGTTGGACCACCGGATATCAGCCGCGAGAGTTAACCCTTTTTCCGCTCCTACGCCGCGAATTAATCCACTTCAGGCATCCCCGGACAACAACCCCTTCTTCTCCAGGTCTCAGTGAACTCGAACGGTGCCCGCGGTACTTGAACCCGCGCTCGCAAGACCCTCTAAACGCCGTAATTGTGAGTGCATTGCGCAGCGTACGCGCGACGGGTCCCGCTCGGTCGAGTCCTGCAAGGCTCCGCGCCGCAGTGACGTCATCGGCTTCCTCCGCGGCCGAGCCATTGCCCGGTACGCACGGCAGCCGCGAGGTCCTGGGGGTCTGTTAGGTTGTACGCTGACGTTGT
Organism: Megalurothrips usitatus; assembly: GCA_026979955.1. NCBI lineage: Eukaryota > Metazoa > Arthropoda > Insecta > Thysanoptera > Thripidae > Megalurothrips > Megalurothrips usitatus. Next base: position 3,801 of record JAPTSV010000904.1, on the reverse strand, counting down.
CTCTAGGCAGCGACACGTTTGCTCCTTATCGCTTCTCGGCCTTTTGGCTAAGCTCCTGGGGCGGCGAATTTTTTGCGGCAAATGGTAGTCGGTGTGGATCAATAATCCCGAGTCCTCTGCGACATCCCTTCTACCGCCAAGAAATTTTTTGTCGATGCCCCGGGAGCGGCCAAAGGCAAAGCGATGAGAGCCAAGTAGCCTCAAGTTGGAGGAAAGACCACTACTTGGGCTCTCGAGTAGCGATCTTGCAAAGTGCCTATCAATGCCCTTTTGAGGGCAAAAGACCTCATTTTCGTCTAAGTCCTTTTCAGGACTTAGCGAAAATTTAAGTCTCCTCTCCGGAGGACCGAGGAAAAGGAGGGAAAGAAGAGAACGAGTGAAGGCCGCCAAGATGCCCTTCATTCTTCTGGACAAGTACAAGCCAGACTCGGAGTCCGCCGCGTTCGCCAGAATGCTGCGCCGACGCATTGCCCCGGAGCACCCCGGAAGATAGGGGCGTCCTGCATCGGCATCTCCTTCGACACCGAAGAAGAGGCGGAGAAGGCCAAAGTGGCCTTCGACGAGTCCCCGGCTCACTTTTCGTGTTCGGTTGAAGAAGCCTTCGCGAACAACAAAACCATCGAGGTGGAAATTGAATACCCCTCCTGGTTTATAGAAACAATGAGCAAGGAAAAGGTACTCGAAGACCTGCACTATGCCGGCGTCAAAGTGACGAAGAGGTCCGGCAGAAGATTCACGGTGCAAGGCAACCCGCAAGACGTAGCCGCTGTAATTGCAAACGGGACCAAGAACCACCCGTTCAATTACCACCAGCCCCTTTGGTGGTCAGCTGTCCCTGAGGCAGCGGACGAACTAACGGACACCCTGGTCGGCGGCCAAGCAGTCGACGACGAAGAAGTCCCTATCGACACGGCGGATGGTGCGGCGCCAGCTGTACCTGATGCCCGGAAACGGCCTCGGGCTCCCAGCTCGCCGGAGGTCCTTCCTCCCGACGTAGCTGGGCCCGTCGAGAAGAAGGCGAAGGCGCCTAATCTCAAGAAAGCCGCGCCCGTCTCCCCGAAGAAGGGCGAGAAGTCATCCACCAAGACGAGTAACACTCCACAGTGTTACAGGTGCCAGAAGTTCGGCCACCTGAGCTACAACTGTAGCGGTCAGGAGCATTGCCGGCGCTGCTCGGGCCCACACCGGGTCCAGCAGTGTCCCAAGAAGACAGCAGCCCCCGTGTGTGCCAACTGCGGTGGGCCGCACCCGGGCAGTCACCCGTACTGCCCAAAGAAGCCAGCCTCTGAAGCATCACAAAGAAGACCGAAAACACCTAGAAGACCGGCGCTCAGTACTCCAGCTGCCGAGGAAACCCTGACTGCCCTAGTCGGAGTTATACTCAACTGGCTGGGTGGAAAGGCACCACCGCCTCTCTCCATCGACGGCCGCCGCCACAAACTCTTACCGCGGCGCCGTCATGCAAAGGCCAGACCGGGACCTAAGCCTCCCGCGGTCGGCCCCCGGCCTCTACCATAAACAAGTGGGGTGGCAAGCCGGGGTGGAACCAAGGCCGCGGCGAACTCCCGCGGTCCCATCTGGCGCTGACGCTGCAACATTACTCATAATAGTTGAAATAAATTAATCAATTCCCAGATAAGCACCAATGAACATGCAACCAACTATACATGGGAGGGGCAATTGGGATACACCACACAAAAAAAAAAAAAAAAAAAAAAAAAAAAGATCCAGGGGTGGCAATTTTTGATCCGTGTAGTGGTCGGTGTGGGACAATATCCCCGAGCGCACAGCCGCATCCCTTCCACTGGATTTCAATTTTTGTTAGAGCCCCTGGATCGAGGCCGAAAGGTCGGGCAAAGCCAATCACTCTGCCCAAAGTTGTGGGAAAAGACCCAGAGTGTGCGGCGGGGAGCGATTCCTGCAAAGTGCAGACCACAACAGTGCCCTTATCAGGGCAAAAAAGACCTGACTACCGTTGAAGTCCTTTTCAGGACTCTCAACCTAGTCGCGAAAAAGGAGGAAAAGCGCACTGCGACTCGTCGACATGCGACCCTCCCGCCGCACGGCCAAAGCCAAGCGGCCCAGCTGCAGCCAAGAAGGACTGCAGCCCTCGCATCAAGAGGAGCACAAGAAAAGCTCCCCCCATATCGTGACAGTTGTTGTTGATCCGACGCTGCCACTAGAAGAAGCGAAGAAAATCTTGCTGGGAGTGGATGCCGTAGATGGCCTCCGGGTCACCTACGGCTCACACTCAGCGGTCTTCGTCTGTCCCCACGTAGACGACATCAAATGGCACAAGGGCCGTACGTCGATCTACGAGTCCATCATGTGGGAACCAGGAGCCCCACGAGCTGTACCCACAGCTGCGGTAACGCTCACCTACCCAACGTGGTTCGTTGGCTTATGGGGCATGCCGGCCATCCGTCGGATATGGGTGGACTTAGGCGTCCAGGACATCAAGTGCGACGAAGAGGAGTTCGCGGTTACCGTGACGGCTTCTTGCGACCTAATCGCATCGCAAGTGTCGCTGGGAGTCTCCCACTCCGGACTCCAGCTCTCGGCCCCACTCCAGTGGGACTCCGAGGACCGCGACGCCCGCCGCTTTCTGAGGGAGCGATGCGGTGCACATCGCCGACCATCCACCGACAACAAGCAGGAACCACCCATCCTCCTGCTGCGCCCTGAGCCAACCTCATCGCGGGGGACCCAGACCAGCTGGTCCTCCGCTACCGCCCGTGGGACCCAAACTTGGGCCTCGGGCGCGATCGCCGATGCCACCCCCACCCCGGGCCCTGCCCGGGCGAAGGAGGCGGCGAAGAAGACGAAGACCAGGGTAGGCAACCCGCCTTCCACATCTGCGAAGACCGCGCGGCCCGCAGGGGCCAAGCAAGTAGCACCCAACATCAAACAATGCTACCGCTGCCAGCGCTACGGCCACACGAGCCATAGCTGCCCCGAGCCGGACCGCTGCAGACGGTGCGCCGGCGAGCACCGCTCGTCGACCTGCCGCAACACCCTGGCCAAGCCGAAGTGTGCAAACTGCGGCGGGGATCACCCGCGTCTGCGGCCAGCTGCCCGGCGAAGCCAAGACTTAGAAGACCTGCGAGGGCCCCCCGAAGAGGGACCTACTTCACGAGCTGATGGAGGCCCTCCTAAGGGGAGCCACTTCAAGCCACCCAAGATATCGTCGTCGGCCTGCATATGCAGACCAGCGAAGCGGCTCAACGGGGGGTGGTAAGGCTTGCACGGTGGCCTCTCGCCGGACGCACGGGCCGGCTGACGCTGCCCAAGCAGCCCTCTGAAGAGCTGTGCTGCCCAGCTGCTGTTAGGTCAACAGCACCTTTCCAGCGACTGACCGCTGCAAGCGACCATCAGCACCAGAGTGGCTCTGGCCACTAAATTTTCGGACAACAACACGGCTCTGCCGTAATGACAACCTGAGGTTGCCTCAACCGGAGTCGGCTCAGGACTCCCTGTGCTGGGGGCACAAAGTCCTGCAGAAATCCTTGCCGGAAGAATTCCAGTCTCATGAACAATTGTCGAAATAAATTAAAACACACTTGGCCCCATAAGTCACGATGATCCCTGTTACAACACAGTGGGGAGGGATGGTGGGCCAAAGGGTTACCCCCCAAAAAAAAAAAAAAAAAAAAAAAAAAAGATCAAAGTGTAGTATCTGTTCTTATCAGCTTAATATCTGGTACACACCGTATTGCGGTGTCAGAATATTAAACTGATTTTTGGAACGGGAAAGTGTGATGACTGCTTGCAGTACCACTTTCACGGGTTGTCCGGGCATTG
>JAPTSV010000903.1:0-21552 GCA_026979955.1 Megalurothrips usitatus | reverse complement strand
CCATGGCGAACGCCTACCTTGACCTGCTGGCGGCTTTTACCTGTCGAGTAGGACCCTGCGGTGCGGGGCCAACCAGTAAGTAGGACGCCCTGCGGGCTTCGCTCTCTGCAAGCGGTCGTAAGTACGCTTGTGTTCTGGCGGCTGACCGTAGCTCATTATTCTTTAGTTGTCAATGGCGCCGAACCAGTCATAACCTACCCTTACCTGACTGAGCTTAACCTGCCGAGACCTCAAACCTAACGTAACTCGAATCACTAATCCGCCCCTCCACAACTATCGCGTTCAACCGGTAAATTCTAAATTTTAGTACACCGGTGAAAATTACGGTCAGTGCCAGTAAAATCATACCGTACAAGGTAGGCGTACGGCAGACCGCGCCGTGGCGTTACAGGCTTCGCTCATCGCGAATAGCTGTTCCGCCACTCCTCGCCTGGTGCACACCTATTTTGGCCTGCCGGCGGCTGTCTTCTGACGAGCAAGACCCTGCGGGGCTTATCAGTCAGTAGGACTAGAGGTGTGCGAACATGTTCGAATTCGAACGTACACGAACCGATCCGAACGCATTATTGTTCGATCGGGAACGAACAACGAGTGTCCGAACCCGAACTGTTCGAAAGACCACGAAAAAATCCGTTCGGAACCGAACAAATTTATGAACGGATCAAAATGTCAGTCAGAAAATCTCCAAATAGAACCAAGAAAATGTCATGCTTGGAGTGCTTCTACTTGCTTTTTCTCCATTCCTGCAAGCAATGCACCGTTGGATTATTTGCATAGTCCCCTGGGCCTTTACTTCTACTCGTGACTTGCTCTAATTAAAATTTTGGTTCTACGTTGAACTTAAAGAGTGAAATCTAGTTTTTAACTGCGATGTGTTAAATAATGCCCTATGTTCCTGTGAATACGTATTTTTCTTTTGCTTTGCTTGTGTTCGGTTCGAATTTGAACAAGAACTGTTCGGTTCGGTTCGGGAAATTTTTTATAATGTTCGGTTCGGTTCGAAAATTTCAGATTGAAATCTGTTCGTGTTCGGTTCAAATCTGAACAAGCCTGTTCGCACACCTCTAAGTAGGACGCCCTGCAGGCGTCGCTGTTTACGGCCGGTCGCAGCTACGATCATATTCAGGCAGCCGGACGTATCTTACATTACCTTAACACAAGGTAGGCGTACGCCAGACCGCGTCGTGGCGTAACAGGCTTCGCTCATCGCGAATCACTGTTCCGCCACTCCACGCCTGGCGCACGCCTACCTTGGCCTGCCGGCGGCTGTCACCTGACCACTACGACCCTGCGGGGCCAATCAGTCAGTAGGACGCCTTGCGGGCGTCACTCTCCGCACGGTCGGAACCATGCTCATGTTCTGGCTTCCAAACGCATCTAACATCAGCCTTTTCTTATCAATGCCGCTGAACCAGTCCTAACCTACCCTTACCTGCCCGAGCCTAGCCTACTCAGGCCCCTACTAACCTAACATAACCGAGCGGAACCCACTCGCGTCACTGATCCGCCCCTCCACGACAGGCGCATGGCGCATACTGACTTTACCCAACCGGCGGATTTATAATTTTGGTCCACATGTGAAAATTATCTAAGAAACCGCTTGGGCTGCGGTGCCCCTGAGGGGAGGTTGACTCTGGTATGATGCAAGAAAGATGTGGTCCAAATTTGAGCTCTCCACGTCTAACCGTTCTCGAGAAATCGCGCGGACAGACAGACAAAACATTTTTGACCCAGTCGATCCAGGGCTTCGCTATCGCTCAGCCAATCAATGCCGCTCAACCAGTCCTGACCTACTCTTACCTGAACACGAGTCACTGATCCGCCCTTCCCTGACAAGCGCATGGCGCATACTCGCCTCATCCTACCGCTGGATTTTAAATTTTAGACCACTTGTGAAAATTATCGTAGAAGCCGCTTAGGCTGCGCTGCCCCCAAGGGGAGGTTGACTCCGGTATGATACAAGAAAGATGTGGTCCACATTTGAGCTCTCTACGTCTAACCGTTCCCGAGAAATCGCGCCAACAGACAGACAGACAAAACATTTTTGACCCAGTCGGTCGCTAAGTCGGCTTCGCTATCGCTCAGTAGGTAAGAAAATCACAGTTTCGCACGTCTCTAATGTATGCTGCCGAAAGACCTGGACAGAAATTTATGGTTCAAAAATATCTCTTACATCACTAACAATATTCAATGGACGTATTTTAGAGGCAAGCTACACTCACCAGCGCTTTTGTTTCTTGCATGATATAAACACCGGCCATCGGAAGAAAAGGATACAAAGTAAAAGAACAGATGACGACAATTGTTCCCTATTTGTCCTAAAATTGGGAAATCTTCTGTAGCCTCCTACGAATTTTCCACGAGGGTGATACTTAGTGACTCGAGATATGTAAGGCACTCCCTGAAGGACTGGAAAACACCTTGAAAAGTTATGAATCGTTTAGGGTTTAGGGTGAATTTGGACCATGATTCCTGAACTAATTAGTCGAATGCCCCCGTTTAGTGACGGATTGGCTCAAAAGGATGTGGTTCGCGAGACATGAAAAATTTCCGATGCGGATGTTTCGATTAATTAAATCAACGGCCGATCTCACTGCATCTCGATCACTCCATGAAGATATTACGTCCTCCAGTGCTTTGGAGACGGGGAGGATGAGATCTAGCAGTGTGAAAGCACACTCGTGTCGCTGGATCCACCGAGTGGCAATCAGGCGCTTCAGCCGAGTAACCAATGTGTCAAGATTGAGAGTTTCGATGGCCTTTTGAAGAGCATTGTTTCTCTTAGCATGTCTGAAGAAATCATACGCAGACTCCATAATAGCCATGCAGTGAGTGATCGCAGGAATAGCGCAAGCATGAGTGATTACAAGATTCAAGGAGTGAGCGCTACAATGGGTGCTGAGGGCCAGAGGATTGAAGCCTCGGACATACGACTGCACTCCCTGAAACCGGGACTGCATAGCAGAAGCCCCATCGTAGCCTTGCCCAAACATGTACGCAAGATCAATGCCAACATCCTGTAAAGCCTGGACGATCACAGTACCCAGACCCACTCCACTGAGATCTGTTACAGGTATAAACAGCAGGAATTCCTCCCGAAGATGGTCTCCGTCGAAGAATCGAATACACAAGGTAAGCTGCTCAATCTTTGCTTTGTCAGTGGTTTCGTCGGCTAAGACGGAAAATCCCTTAGATGCATTAATTTTGTTAACTAGATCCCTTAAGATTACATTCTTACATGCTACAATAATGCTATTTTGAACTGTCGGGCTCATGTAGGCGTTCCTTCCACAAGTTTCAAGGTGCTCAGCAAGTTTTTGATCGCCACTTCTTATTTTAAATCTGACCAGGGCTCTGAAATTTCTGAAAATCTTCTGAAAAGCTTTGATTTGGAGTTGCACAGAGGCCCTCCTTCATGCGCACATGCACTACCGAGGGCGTACGAAGGTGTGTTCCATACTCATTTGTAAATCTAGAACCTTCAGAGAACCCCAGTTTTGTTTTTTTGCTCTTTTTTTCTTCCTCGCCGTTTCCGCTCACGGCCCCCTTGATCAGCCGCTTGCTGCACCGAGAAGCGGCACCTGACCAACCTCTTCGAAGAAACTCGGGGTGGAATACCCAAACCGTGCCGGCGGCAGCGAGGATTCCAAGGAATCTGTCCATTCATTCGGTAAGTCTTGCCCCCCCCCCCCCCCCCAAAATCACCTGTTTAAATCGTAGCATCAAAGTTTCCTAAATTGCTTGTCATGGTTCATGGCTTTGCCTGGGTTACGAGGATCCGCTGTTTTCCTGTCTTTACGAAACATAAGCCTAGGTCATGTTCACACAGTATCGTATTGTTTATTTCATTTCTTAAGATGCTATAGGTAAAGCCTTAGCCCGAACACGCGGGTGTGAGGTAGAGAGTTTAAGTCTGAGTCTCTCTAGTGTGAGGCGGTCAGCATACCAGCCTGCCCACTGGGCAACACTTCGACAGCTGCGACGAGACGTTGTCTAGTAGGTACGCGGCTGAGTCCGGATGATACCCCGTGCACGAGAGACTGCTCTCATGTGAAGCCCACTGAGGGCCTCTCGCGCAAAACATTGCAGAAGAATAGTACATTACATTCCCTCAGAAGTGCTTCACAGTCATTGAAAAGGAAAACAATTTGGTGTGTCAGCGAATATTTGATTGGGGCTTTTTCAAGATCTGTAGAAGTAAAATTTAGAATAGAGTGTGATTTAAAAAAAAAAACACAAACCAATGTACAATGGTTGAACAATATCAATTACAGCTTCTGTGCTGATGTTTCTTAATTTCAGCTTTTTTGAAAGGATTATTAGAACAGCAGCTGTGATTGATACTATTCAACCATTATACAAAAACTTCAGTTTATTTGCTTCTTCTAATCACTCTCTATTCCAACATTGAAAAATATTCTGAATTGAATCATTAATTTATATTGTTTTTCAGAAAACCTGCCGGTTCCAACTGTTGCTGCTGAGATTTAATTGGGTGCCTGACCACCTGGTGAGTTGTACTGTATATTTATTATATTAAATCCATTTTTATCAGTATTGCTTGTTGTAATTTAGATTTTAGTGACAGCAACTTAAACAGTTTTTTGTGTTAAATTTATGTTTTTTTGTTCATATCTTGGGCTTGGGTAGTTCAGTAATCTTTCCTTTTGTTTTTTTCTACAGCAAGAAAATGGCAGCAAATGAAAATTTCCTTGACGATCTGGAAAAGGCCGTCAATACGGTAATTCCGAAGTTTTTCAGAGCCGTATTGACGGCTGCCGGTTTCAATGATCAATTGACACTGGCCTCAGTCCTAACCAACTTTGAAGACACTATTGACTTCCTTGACACATCTGATGGAATACGTGAAGTCAGAAATGCACTTGGGGAAAAACTATTTGAGGTATGAAATTGTATTGAAATATTGATCAAAATGCATTTATTTCTTTTGATATGGTACATCATGGTTTTTGTCATACTTTATTTAGGTAGAAGAAAAATATTTGGTCAAACCCAGCAGCTACTTAAAAATTCCTGGGAACAAAATTCGACTTAAAGGCATCCAAGACTATTGTGCCAAAAAGCAGCAAGAGCAGAGGGATCGTGATCCAATAGAGAAGTTCAAGAGAGAATTTCGATCTGGCAGTGAAAGAAAAAAAGAGAGAAGCAGGAGCCCTAATAAAATTCAGGAAACGTCAGAGTCAGAAGAAAATAAAATGAAAGAAAAGTGGCTGGAAACTATAAAAATTCAAGTACATGTACAATACTTGGATGAAAGAAATCTTGGAAAAGAAGTTTGGTTGAGTGAGGATGCCACTCGTATCAAAGTTCAGGTGCAATATGATGCACGCAGAAATCAGCTTGTTGGTCTTGTACCACATTTAGATAAAAATGGTCTACCCAAAGTAGGATCATTTGTGGCTGACTCAGCAGAAAACATAAAAGCACAATTATCAAATGAGTGCGCTTCAAACTATGAGTATGCTATAATGGCACAGCCAATGGCTGAAATTCCTCCCTTTTTGCTTTGCATGTATGAAACTAACAATAAGTTCACTACAGCACAGGTTTTGAAACGATGGAAGTGGCTCGTGCAAGAATAAAAAAACACGGAGTCGTCATTCTGGGATTTTCTTCGGATGGTGATCCTAAGATGTTGTCTGCCATGAACAAGTGGATTTTTGGAAAAGAAATAAGAGTCTTGCCTGACTGGCAGAACATATTTTTTGCGCCAATGGAAGTGGCACCAACTGATCAACGTCCTGATTTTAATTTCTTGGAGTCCTTGTCTCCCCTGTGCATTCAAGATACAGTGCACACTGTTGCGAAACTAAAGACTCAACTGCTGAAGAACAGAAGCGACAACAACTTTTTGCCCATGGGCTCTTTTGTAGTGAGTGGCACATTTTTGAATGTTTTGGTTGAAAGTCACAGCAAATTGAACCATGGCTTGTGCTCAAGTGACCTAGATTCTAAAGACAAGATGAACTTTAGATCAGTTCAGAAAATATCTGAGTCCAGAGTAATTAATGCTCTTGACTCGGTCCCAGGTTCCCAAGCAACACAGAGCTACCTGGTAATGCTAAGAGGAGTTTTGGATGCTTTCTTAGACAAAAATTTGAGTCCTGACAGGAGATTATATCTTATATAGAGATCAGTATTTTTTATGAGACATTGGCGCAATTGGCTGCAAAAAAAATAACTACAAGGTGACTCTTAATTTCATCACAGCCAACACATACCAATGCATAGAGATTTCAGCCCACTCCCTACTCAACATGTATAGAAGATTTAGAGACTCAGACAAGCTTCATCTTTTCCTCCCATGGCTGATGGGTTCTCAAGCATGTGAAGGGTTCTTCCGTGATGCCAGATCCTGTACAGAAATGTTTCACACTGCTGTAAACATGACTTCATATGAGTTTCATTAAAGAGCTAAGAAAATTGTAAGATTGCTTCAAACTGGCCATGAACTCAACAAAACCATCATTGTACCCAGACATCATAAAAAAATGAAAGGAGTTGAAGCCTTAGCTGAAACACAGAGAAATCAGAAAATATTTGATGACAGAGATATTTTCATGACACTTTCTGAAGCACAAAAAGATGCAATGTCAATGGCTCAGAAAATTGACATGGTGTGTCACAGTAAGAAGCATCCAATTGTACCTTCCTATATTACTCGAATAGGGACAGTAGAAGATGGTGAAGATGAACATGAAGCTGATGATGAAGATTGTGAGGATGATATTGATTTAGCTACTGCTAACAATGGATTGGATATACCACATGATGTAGCTGAGGATATTGTCTTAGATGCCCAGAATCAGGCCAACATTCCTAATGATATTTGTCTTCCTAAAAGCAGTCCATTTGTTGTTACAGAAGAGGGAGAGAAGCGTTCCATCATAAGGAAAACTACTTTAATATGGAACCTCACATCCAAGCACACTCTGAGCAGCAACCGCCTGGAACGGGTAAAAGCTGCAGAAGAGAGTCTGCGTAAGCAGAGGCTAGAAGAATCAGATAAACCGCTCTGTGCTGAAAACATTTCAGTAGGAGACTGGGTTATTTTTGGTGGTTGCCCTCTGCCCAAACGACAATATATTGGAAGAATCCTTAATTTTACATACTTATCTGGCAGCGGCAAAGAAAGGGAGTATTCGAAGGGTACTGTTTCCACTACTGCACCTGAAAGTAATGCCCGTGGTATTGGGTGCCTCGGAGATTGGTGTACCATAAATTGTTCCGGGAAAGGAAATCTAGAAAAGTTCCATGAACCTGCGGCTTATTTCATCATCAAAAATTATGTTTGCACTGTACCCAAGCCCAGTTCAGTCAATGGTAGTATGTCATACACTGCTGAAACATTGAATTTGATTAAGGAAATTTTACCTAACAGTTCCACCAAACCAGATAAAATCACTAAGAAGAGAGGGCAGGGTCGCTCATTGTTTCCTGATAGTGATGCTGAAGAGGATGTGCCAACGAATTCTGCTCAAAGTTCAGTGCATATCTCAGTCAATTCATCTCTATCTGACAAGAGTATATCTTTCCCTCTACGTTCATCGCCAAGAAGATGTGCCTCTCCGGCTTCATCGAAAGAGCCTCAGTCACAACCTGTGAATAGGATGTCTCCAAGACGCAGTATGCCTGGATCACCCACCCATCAACTCACTAACATCAACCCCACTAAGAAAACATTTGCTGCAATTGAAAGACCACCAGAGGAGGGAGAATTTGTGCTCACAGAATTTGAGAAGAAAGGTGAAAGTGTTTACTATGTGGGCAAAGTTTTGAGTGAGGTCGATGATGATAATGATATTCAGGTATCATTTTTGTATTTAAGACGGAATGTTGAAACCTCAGAGCATTTGAGGTTTGCTTTTCCTCAGTGTTCAGATGAGGCTTCTGTTAACTTAGACTCTGTAAAAATGATTCTGCCAAAGCCATTTTGCTCTAGTACTAACCCACAAAAAAGTTTTTATCAGTTTGATATTAATTTTGAAGGACTGAATGTGTATTAGACTACTGTGATTGTAATCATAATTTTGAGTTCCTTTTTCAGACTATGTTTTGTATTGTGATTATACTCTAATTTTAGTCATATAATTTTGAGTTCCTTGTTCAGACTATATTTTGTTTCGAGATTTTATGACTCGTGTCATTGTTTTTATGTTCCTTATACTAGTCTCAACTAGTATTTCTTTAGGTTAAGGTAACATGTCTCTTGTGCCATGGATAATATAATATAAATTTTGAAGAAATTTTTATCATTCTAACTTTGAAGGATTGTTTACTTCATATTCTGAATACTAGTCTCGATGGGTTTTTCTTTTAAGGTTTACAATTACTCATGTTATTAAACTGATAACAAATTGTCAAGTTTGTTTCAAGATTTTGAACCCCTCTTATTTTTGTCACCAATGTCACCAGTCTCATCCAGGATTACTCAAAATGTGCAAATTAACCTTCAATACAATCTATACTTTTGTTTATTTAATAGTTGTCTTTTCCTGGACTCTACATATTCATTAAAAATTGCTGTCATTGCTTGACAGAGCACACCAAAAAGAATTGAACTTATCTTGTGTGGGTTCATAGAACAATTCTGGGGTAAGACTAAAGCACGGATACTTTTTAATCCTCTTTTCTTAAGAAGTATTATGCTGTGTAGAAAACACACGCGTGCATAATTTATCTCAGTTGGCTGGGTATGGTGAGGTCTTGGTTGTCGTTGGTGTACGGTTCAGCCAAGCTTAGTACTGATGACAAATAAAGCATGCAGAGTCTAGAAAAGAAATAAACAATGTTCATTAACAAATACTTATTACTTTGGGACAGTTTGGTTGATTATTAAATTTCAAAATGATACAATACTCACTGGGGAAACGCCACAGACATCCATGGACAACCCGTTTTGAGAGAAGATTTAATTCAAATCTCCTGATAAAGTGGTGGTATCACAATGCATTGACCATAACTGGAAATGAAGTCAGCTGGAAGGGAGAGAGGCAAAGGGAAAAAGGATTAATTTCAAGTACAGGTGATACCCAAAGGTAACTACAAGATGCAATGAAAGAAAATTACCATTAAGAAAGGAAGTTGACCAAGATCATTTTGCAATAAATATTATTTGACGATGCAGAAGTGTTATGGCACAAGGAGGCATTTTGTTATGATACCATACCATACTGAGCAGCCTTCCTGGAACCAATAAAAAGGTTCGAATTTGTTTACAATGCAAATTGAATTCTAAGACAAACATAATACAAATACATAATAATAATAATACTTTACATGAACAAAAATATACTGACAATCACACATATGAAAGTGCTTAAGATCCAATTCACATTTCTACCAATGTATAAAATTCATATCATTTAAAAAAAAATAATATCTTTAAGTAATCTAGAGTTATTTTGTTAACAGGTTGGGCCTTTCTGAAAAGAAAAAAAATGAACATAGCACATTATAATTTTACAAGGAAAGGCAAAGTAAAAGTACTTTCTACTATAGAATTCTTACCATTGCCTGTGCCACGACTTGGAGTTACCATTTGAGTGGGGCATTAAAATAGTCTCTTAATGTCCCTGTTGTGTATACAGAAGACATCTGCCAACGCAAAGCTCAAGCCTTGGTTGGCTGGGTATGTCAAGGTCTTGGTGTCTCCTCTGCGGTGTACAATTCAGCAAAGCAATGTACTGGAGACAAAGAAAGCACGCATAGTCTAAGAAATAAATAAAATGCCCATTAACAAATAGTTGTCACTTTGGAACAGCTCGGTCATTTAGATTTTGATTTACTGGATTTAATTGCACTGTCAGTGCTGCGATATGTCAGCAGTTACTGATTTTCTGTTTCTGAAATTAACCGTAAACTACAATCAATTTGGTGTCCACATGAACTAATTGCCGTTTGTTTTCAATTACTTTTTTTCACATTTAGCTAACCATCTCATATCTACTAAATAGTGGCAGCCACATCAGTAGCAGTTGGCTTACCAAAAAATTCTATAAACATCACTCTCCATTCTGCAGTTCTTTGAGCCCTTCTCTGTCACCATTGATTCAATATGATTTGCAACTGGAGACAGCAAACTGAAAGAAAATGGAAATATCCAGTTATCCTGTGAAGTACAGAGGAGAGATCATAAGGCACAACTAAAGACTCAACTTACCAATTTATTTTACTAAATGCCAACCACTGCATGGCACAGAGAAGTTTACACATCAAGTGTACTTTACCATGGCATGTAAAACCAATTTCGTTTTTAATATCCTGTGTTTAATATCCTGTGATTGACACTAGATTAGTTGCCGATTTTGGAAACATAATTACAAGGGTTGTAATTGTATAAACACAGGGAAACATAACCTGAAATAGGTGTAATTACCACTTCCAATATTTGAGATTAGAGCTCTATTTTTCATAAAATGTAGATTTGTTGCTCTAGGCTAACGGCGAATTCTATTTCAGCTCTACACCAGAAAACTGAAAGCAAACAGAGACATAATGTTAATGTCACTATATACTGAATAAAATACAACACTATTTTAAGAATCATGGTTAATCAGACACCCCACAAAAGTAATTTCACTGAATAAAAAAAAAACTGACAATCACCAGAAGTAAAGGAGATGTAAACACATTCACAGATCTCAGGGTGGAATGAATTCATGAAGAACAAGTGTTTTACATTGTGTATCCACGTCTCATTTTTACATTCTCCACATGTTGTCCCCATGTTCCAGACAACGAGCAGAGCAAAGCACACTGGAAACAAAAATGATAGTGTCACTCAATGAAAGTAATACAGAGACACATTACCTTTCAGATTACCACAATCCACTGACCTGGATGAGAATCTTTTTGTTGGCTGTGGCATTGACACAAAACACATTTCTGATGCATCTCAGTCAGTGAAACATAACCTTTGCCAAGTGACCCAGCGTAACTCTCTTCCGTCCAGTAAACTGTATGCTAGTCCACGGAAGCACATCGATTTGTGCACTCTGATTTTTAACGAGTTTTCGATTCCACGGATCTTTTCACACCTAAGTTATTGAATCACGACTGATGTCCCAAGCACGTAACAAACTAGCTTGAAAATCAACTGGCGTGTGCTTGAGGTGTCTACGCCACAGACGGATATCACGTCGAAATTTTCGTAACTGAAAATTGTCCGACGCGATGCGTCGTAATTTCAATCAACAGGCGAAAAACCTAAACCAGGTCGACGCACAAAAAGCAATCGCCCGACGGAACGTAAATAAATACGATCGTGGAAAACAACACAAACAAGGACAAGAGTTCTTGCTTCTGCTCTCGACCTTCTTTTGTTTACATGTCCGGCTCGGACAGAGACAGGGATTCAAACACGCGGCAATTTACAAATGTGCAGTACTCTCGTCCGAGTTCGCGTTGTCATCCCTGTTCCGTCCGAAGCATTATGCATGTGATTTTCAGACAGAGTTGGTTTCAAATTACCCCGGATAACCACGGATTACCCCGGATTACCCCGGATAACCCCGGATAACCCCGGATAGCAAAACCGACGTACACCGGATAACTCGAGTCGTTTCCCCCTCGGTGGATGGTCCTGGGACTTTGTGGACGGTCCCTAACATTTGTGGACAGTCCCGAGTCTTTGTGGGTGGGTACGATCATTTGTGGACGGTCCCCAACATTTGTGGACAGCCCCGAGTCTCTGTGGATGGGTACCATTTGTGGACGGTCCCCAACATTTGTGGACAGCCCCGAGGGTTTGTGGACGGCTGTGGGTATTTCTGGATGAGTGCTCGGCGACGTGTTGCCGTCGAGAGTCGGTCCGGATTAAGCTGAATTTGGGGAGTTGGTTTGTGGCCCACAAAGTTGTAGCCACAATCAGGGACATCTCCGTGCGGCTGGCGGCGGGCCGGCCGAGCCGAAGGGCCAAGCGCGGCCGAGGGAGTTTCGGAGGGCTTCGGGTCCGCCCGGGTCCGGCGCGGGGACAGCGCAGTTAGGCAGTCCGAAGTTGGGAGGAGAGTAAGAAGGTGTGTAGCGGTAGCAGTAAGGAGTGGAAGATGTAAGTGTAACGGCGGCGCTGGCGGCCTAGGACTAGGGACGGTAGTTGCTGCCTGCGTATCCTTGCAATACAATGACTAGCAAAGTAATCCCCCGTGTTCTCCTTTGACATTGCCCCAAGAACGAGACCTGGTGTAAGCGAATAGAATCTCACCGTCCACGTGACAGACACACACTTAAAGTAGTCGTAGCTGGTACGAGAGGGACGCGCAGCGAGCGGGCCCCCGTGCTCAAGATTTGCAAGGAGCTAGCCGAGCAGGCCGCTTGCCCCCAACGCCCACCACCCCTCTTTCGTACCACTACACCTGCACGCTCCCATATTTTTTTGTCCGCACTGGCACTTACCGGAACAATAACGGAGCCTCCGTTAAAAATTGACCGTCAGTTTTACGTTTCCGTTCTGAAGAAATGTCCATAGTAAATTCTGTACCATAAACGGACAGGCTTGGAAAAAAATTACCGGTGCATCTCCGTTAAAATTCCGTTATTATTTTTAACAGTGTACATTGTAATGCGTACGATTTTTCTAATTGTACATTGTTATACACAATTAAGGTACGGTAAAGAAACTGCACAAGTATTGTGCATTGAAATGTATAATATTGTACATATTTATGTATGCTCAGATCAGTACATTACAATGTGCAAAAAAAGGACATTAACATTTAGTGTGTTCGCCTACCTTCTTTATATTGGCGCCGTCTGATAAGGCGATAACGTTTAGCAAAATATCGCCCTTCACAGCACGACCAGTGTCTTATAGGGATGCACGATACGTAACAATATTATCGAAATATCGATATTTTCTCCCGATATTTCGATATTGGTATATCGATATGGTTTGCAAACCGATATGCCGATATATCGATATTGTTAATCGATATATCGAGCGATATTTGTAGAGAATATTAAAGATATTTGTAGAGAATATTTAAGATATTTGTAGGTATCACCCGCGCTTCCGCTGTCCGTATGAAAAGGCCCCGCACAGAGTAACTCTGTTTGTACCGCCAAGTTACATAGTACATCCTCTGCAATTCCTTTTGATCAGGTCGTACCTTGTTTCCGAATGGCTCGTTTTTATCGCAATTTCACCTATACCAGGCGCCGTTTTTAGATCTTGTGTATTGCGTCAAATACCAGTATTTATTTTGAACAATAAGTTCTTTTGTCCACTTTCTGTAACAGTTTCTCGCTAACGTCCAAAAATATCGATATATCGTAAATATCGATATATTTTTCCGATATTATCTATATTATATCGCAAGGCATTTGATATTATCGATATCTATAATATTTCGGTATTCGATATTTTTCATTCGATGTGCATCCCTAGTGTCTTAAGTTTTTGACCAGGAAGTGGATGCCAATGCGACTTGTTTCCAGGTGTCTCTCAGACTAGATCGGTGGGCCAACAACCAGTGGAAAGAAAACTTCTACATCATCCGCTTAAGCAAGAACGCATGTAGTACCACGTGGGAAAATTTAAAAATGCTCGATCCAGTGATGAGGGCTATCAATGCAACGAGAGGGACGGGAAAGTGCTTCGTACCATCGGTAACCCAGCAAATAATGGCACTGCAGAGCAGGGTTAGGCGCTTGAAGACGTCAGACCCATGCGTTCGCTGCGTGCGTAATATGTGGTGATGTGGTTCTTCTATTTTTCGTGCTCAGGGTGCAGCTCAGTTGCATAACCAGACGCTGGATTTTACCTTCCCAAACGCACCCGTGCTGGCATACGGGCGGTACCGCGCGAGGGCAACAACGACTCACAAGGACTACCCGAACCAAAAGAACTGTTTACAACTAATTTATGACATGATACAGAGGCCATACTGACCTTCTCGTTTCTTGCGAGGGCACTCTCATGCAGGAGCGCTACTACGTAACTCGGCACCCAAAGCACAAAGCGAATAAACACGTGCAATACTGCACATAAGTAGGTAAGAATAGAGTAAACGTATTAGACTGGCGACCAAAATTAGCGGTCCACTAACGGCGGGCGCTGTAATGTCTAAGTTTTTGAAGGTAGAACCTTGAAATTTGCTACAGGCCTGCCTCCAACCTTTGACTCGAGCCTCTGAAAGCGGCAACACCAGGTGCCACCCCCTCTGGTAACAGCTACCCCTAACGCGCGGCGGGGTGGAAAAACGCCGAAAGAGGGCGTCAGAAAACACCGATAAGGAGGTCCAATGGGGGTAAAACTTCGTTTACCAGTTCAATAGACCCCGGGTGACAAGGTGACATCACAATTTAAACGGTCGTTCAAACCCACCCCCCACCCCAGTTACCCCCACCCCCTACGGGAAGTGAATTTTTTTGTCACCAAAAATGAATTGCACGTCATGCAGGAGCCTTCGGGGCACATGCCCGTCTGTTTTTTTCCCCGATAGGACGAACCCTTTGACCGCACCCCCTAAAAAAGGAAAAGACATTTTTGAAAATTGAGGTTTTTTTGTCCTTAAATGCATTTCAGAATCGAAAAAGACGCCAGAAAAGGTGTGCAGGGCCTGTGCCAATACGGCCCAATCGAAAATTTCCATCCGAAAAAAAATTCACCCCTCGTATGGGGTGGCTACCCTTAACCCCTGCCCTGCCGCCCCCAAAGTGCGGAGGTGAATTTGGGACCCTGCGCCAGATGCGCCTTGTCCAGGGCCATCAGCACACAAAATTTGAAGTCGCTCGTC
The DNA here is from genome assembly GCA_026979955.1 of Megalurothrips usitatus. Classification (NCBI taxonomy): domain Eukaryota; kingdom Metazoa; phylum Arthropoda; class Insecta; order Thysanoptera; family Thripidae; genus Megalurothrips; species Megalurothrips usitatus. The sequence continues at coordinate 6,796 of JAPTSV010000903.1, read as the reverse complement.
CGATCCGTTCTCGCGCTACAGCCAAAAAACCTCGAAAATCAAGAAAACCCACCCCTAAAAGTCACCCCCGATACCGCCGAACTGAGTAGGGGTAGCAAATCGTTTCGAGCGGCGCAGGGTGTCCCAAACCTTTGTCTTGAAGGGCCCGGACGGCCAAACCGCTGCGGCCACCGGAAGGTCCTGAAAAAGCCCGTCACCCGGGACTCTGTACCGGGGACCGCTGCACCGGGCGGCCGCCGCCGCGCCCGGAGCGCCGGGAGGGCAGGCCACCGGTGAGGCACCAAGCAAACGTCTACTCGCCGGCGGGGACGGGATCAGGAGCCGGCCGAGCGGCGCGGCGCGGCACGGCCGATCCAGGTTGGAGGCAGGCCTGTAGCAAATTTCAAGGTTCTACCTTCAAAAACTTAGAAATTACAGCGCCCGCCGTTAGTGGACCGCTAATTTTGGTCGCCAGTGTATATGCACAAATGTGTGCGTCATGTACACAAGTTTCCATCTGCTGCACGAAATTGTTCCTCAGATGTATATGCACAATACTGTACAGGGTGATGCGTCCACATGCAGCCGGATAGATTGCATACCCGCCCGGCGCTGGTCAGAGGGAGCTGTCGCGGTGCGTGAGGGCTGCGGCTTCGGTGGTGGAGCCGTGAGCCTGCATGACCGCTGCTGCAAGCTGGTCGGAAGAGGCAGGGCCGATACCAGACAACAAATTCAGCTCTGCCTACGGCTGGAGGTGCGAAACGGCGCGCTCGGGTAGCCTCGGCCCGTGTCGTACCTCTAGCCGGATGCAGAGCTGCTGATCCGAGTCGAGCCATGCAGAGCGTCGACTGCGGTGAACGAGTGAGCCGGGCCCGGTCTGGTCCGTGACGATCGTGCTACAAGCCGAGGATGTCCAGCCGAGCCAGGCGTGGAGCCGAGGCGCACAGTGCGACCGAGGCGCGCGGAACTGCCTACCGATTGGGCGCGAGAGAAAACCTCGAATATCTCCGTTATTTGTCTTTTCCGTCCCCGATTGTCATATGTCGGTCAAATCAGCTCGGGGTCCCATATTTACCCTAAACGTTTGTTCACGTTTGACTGGGACACCCCGTATATACTTTCGTGCAGCGAGACGAAAATTGGTGCGGCCGCCGTCCGCCGGGCCAAAAGTGCGGTTCGGCTCCGCCCCACCTTCGCACCCATTCCCAGTACCTTTTCCCCGGCGGTGCTTGGCGCCTGCTTCCGACCTGTGCGGGGCGGATAGGCAACCCATCCCCTGCTGATCTGTATGTGGAAGCAGCACCCTATCTAATCTTACATGTTTGGTGTGTAGCCATTGGTTAGGAGAACTGGCCATACATTAAACGGACACATGTATTATGCATTGTTGTCTATATTTATTCTTGAGTTTGATTAACTGTCTTCTTTGAGGGGCATAAATGGTGGACTTGCTCTGTACCTTGTGAGCCGGCCAACTTCTTGTTTATTTATCGACAAGTCGCTGACCCACTGCGGGTGGAAACACGTGGGTAAATAAAATGTTCTCCGCATCCGACGGATGAGGGGTCTTAGTCGTCGTTTCGTTTGCACTTGGAGATGCTGGTAATCGCAGCCGGACAGGGAACACGCTCGAAGTTGGCCTGAGGGTTGTCTGCATTCTTGAACCAAGTGAAGCGGAACTTGCAAGGAGAACCGGAGAGGTCCTTGGGGAGCGCGGCGCACTGGTTACTGAGTTTTGAAAGAAACAAAAAAAAGATTATTACATTGTGTTCTTTACATACATTTCTGTTGTGGTGTGAAATCATGTATGACATCATGTACCATCATGTATGACATCATGTATAGACAACCGACCGTAAAATAAACAACTGTATATCTGAACACATTTCAAAATGTGTAAGTTGAATATGTTTACTATTCTATTTGTCTATTAAACTAAAACTATAAACAAACAAAGCTGCAAACGAAGATATGTAAACGACTTTTAAAAATGCGGGTGTGTGTAGTAAATTTTCCTCTAGAGCACTTAACATTTTCAGGTGAGAGAAAACGTAGATTTTTTCTAAAATCCAGAACGTATGTGTTCGATACAAGACGTTATGGTTCAGGGACTGTAAAACATACGATAAGTTTAGCAATAATCACCACAAGAAAATACTTTCATATCGGCCCATTCGGTGATATTCGGTGACATTGGTGATATTCGGTGATATTGCCCGTGAAGAGTGGTGTTCGAAGGGCGTTTCCAGCTTAGGGCGCTACTCGTGTCCCTCGCCCTGAACAGGCGACGCATATCAAACTCGTTAAGATATCTAACCTTCTCTTTTCCAGTGCTTTGCTTGTAGTATTTGGTATTTTAGATTATATAGTGACATGCAACATGAACCTCCTTAATGCCTCTCTTACACATTGGAGATGCCTCCGTAGCGAGCGCCCCATGCTGACACTGGTGTCTTTGGCCACTGCTTAGGACAGCCCTGGTCAAAGATGCCCAAACCACCAGCAGGCAGCTGCAGGTCGAAGTGGTTGCTGTGTTCACATAGAAGAAGGTCAGATGGCTGAAGTATATAGGCTTATAAAGTATCAAATCCAAGAGCATGGGGCATTTACTTTCCGAGGTCCGATCCCGTGTTGGAGACCTGGACGATCATGTTCTTCCCCTTGATGGCGGTGTTCGTAAAGGTGAGCTTGTAACAAGCACAGCACATCTGGTTCATGGGAAGACCTGTGACAAGAAGGTAGACGATTTTACACACACACACACAGAAAACCCCTGTGAAAATGGTGCACAAGAAACCAAGGCGTTGCAGGTCTCTCTCTCTCTCTCTCTCTCTCTCTCTCCCCCTCCCTCAGCTGACAATCGCTCTGTGGAATGCAAGTTTTGTTTTGAAGTTTTCGGAGTGTTTTCGGAGCCTGAAAAGTGGTGCCACACCGTGAGAACACCGTGGTGCAGAGGCGAAAGTGTGGGGAACTGTGAGCATTGCGAGTTTTTAGTTGAAAAGAGGATTATTAGTTGCCGCTAACAAGTGGCAGAAGACAGGTTAGTCGGCCGGCTGTCAACATGACAAAATGTACTGCGTGCAAGGAAGATCTCACGTCCGAACATGTTGTGTGTACTTCGGAAAGGGCATGCACCCTTCATTTCGGTGCCTGCTCCGGCATTCAAGAAATGTCGTGGAAAAAAACGGACAAGTCGACTTGGAAGTGCCCGCAGTGTAGGAAATTGAAGACCAGCAATGAGCAGCCAGTTTCACCAGAGGAAATGAGAAAAATCATGAGGTCAGTCAGTGATTTCATGAAGTCCGCTAATGAAAAATTGCAAAGTATGGACGAGTTGAAGCAGTCGGTTCAGTTTATACGTGAGCAATACGATGAACTGATAAAACAAGTGCTGGTTGAAGCAGAGAGAGAGGCGCAACGCACCCAAATCGCTGGGTTAGAAGAGCAAGTAAACAAGAGAGATGACGATATTAAATCCCTGCGGAGGCGACTCAGAGACACTGAGCAGTACGCCAGAAATAGAAATGTTGAAGTAACCGGAGTTGAAGTGGTAGCTGGCGAAGATATGAGGAGGGTAATGGCGAACATTGCAGAAAATATTAATGTTCCGTTCCAAGAGGGAGACATCGACATCATATTTGCCATCCCGGAGGGGTGCTGGACCCCCGAAAATTGTTGCACAGTTCTCTACCCGGTCGATTCGGAACAAATGGCTGAAGCAGAAGAACCATGGAGGGGTGATACTGAGCCGAGCAGTAGTGCCCGGAGGGACCAGCAACACCAGGGTGTACCTCAACACCCACCTCACACCTGAGTGGCAGCTTCTGCTATGGCTGTCCAAACAAGCTGGGCGGCCAAAAGGCTACAAGATGATCTGGTTCCAAGACACTCGCATCATCGCCAAAAAAAGATACCACTGACTTGAATCCTGTTTTCATCTGTGATAAGGATGACATCACCCGGCTGCGCTAGGTTAACAGTTGATATGTACTTAGTGTCTAGGTCCAGGTTTAACGATGGACTGTGATGAACATGTGATAATGCGTAGTAAGTTAAGGGAAATGGCAAGGCATGTGGATAAATTTAAAGTTGCACATATAAATGCTCAGTCATTAAATAACTCTACTCATTTCTCAGAATTCTGTGATACTTTTTCTAACAGTGCTATTGATGTCATTGGAGTCAGTGAGACGTTTTACAAAGAGAGCAGTCATATGTGTGTACCTAACTACAATGTATTCCATGTTAATAGTGGCGAAGCCGTACGCCTGCCCTTTCTTGACGAATGGCCGTTGGTTGTTGCAGACGAAGCCATTGCCCCCGTTGCAGCCGCTCTGCTCGTTCTCGCCGACAGTTTTCCTTCCGCCCGCCGCGCACGTCCTCACCGGGGCCGTGACGGAGCCCACGTTGGCGCGCCACGCGCACGAAGGCTTGCAGCAGTCCCAGTAGCGGGTTGTCTTGGCCGTGCCAGTGCCGCCCTGGTAGGACTGGATGAAGAGCGTCATCGTGAGAGGCGCAGAGGGTTGTCAGGCGTCGAAGCATCGCGTGTGCTCCGTAAAGCGCACTCTTATTTCTGAATGCTGGGCTCAAACAAATATTCATGCTACGTGGGTTTTCGTAGCCATTCTGCATGCGATATGAGTTCAAGTTTTGTTGCGAGTAAACTCCTCGCGAACACTCGCGAATTGAATGCTTGTCGGAAGCATTCAATCCTTATCGTTAGGCTGGTGTGCTTCGCATAAAACCGAGAGTATGGGATACTCCCTTTAGGTATTAACGCTTTCTTGTAAGCTTATGGAATTAAGGGTGCGATCCCGCGGGCACCGTGAACAGCAAGAGAAACACGGCGGGCGCGAGTGCTCCGATTCTACGCAGCGATGCTTCAATATCAGAGCACACCCTGAACACGCGAATGGACAACTTGCGTGAGAAGAACAAGAGGAGCAGCATAACGTAACGTAGTCCCACAACAATGCAGAAGACACGAACGACAAAACTGCTCGAAGTAACCGAAAGACGATTTGTGCAGGTTCGAACCACTAACCGAAGTTCACAAGAGGCATTCATAGAACGATCCCATCCTATCAATCAATTTGTCGACATAGTTTCTGCTTTGTTGTGAGACCACACTACGCTACGCCACGCCGTTCTTTCAGTTCTTAACAAGCAAGCTGTCCATTCTGACGACGCGCGTCATCGATCTCGCGCCACGCGCTTCCACGCAGCCCTCGAAGCAACTCGAGCGGGGAGCCGCGAACGCGGACGTCGCGCGTCGTCTGACTTGACGTGTTCATGCTCTGGTATTGAAGCACCGCTTCGTAGAATCGGAACACTCGCGCTCACCGTGCGGTGAGAGCACGCGGCCACTGAGGAGACAATGTACAAAGGGTCCGCTACACCAAATGCGTCTGTGCAGTTTAGTGCAGAAGTGTAGACGAATTTAGGCTCTTGTGCAGCGAACCGTCTAGACGTAAGGACTCCCGAAGTGGAGTCGCCAGATTAATTCCGCCACTTCGCAATAAATATGATTTTCAAAGGTGAACAAGCTTTCGCTATGGTTAATGAAGGCGAAAATTATGACCTGCATTGCACTTGCAGTGTACAACGGTCCCACATGACGTAAAGCTGTAAACTCTAACCCCCCCCCCCCTCTCGGTCCCCGCCTACACACACCTGTTTGTTACGACCGGCAAGAAATAAAGCCCCCACCCCTTTATTTTTTGGCGTCGCGTTTTTCACATAAAACACAGTTCGACGAATGTAAGCGTGCGCAAGACCGCGGCGGGGCGTGACAGGCTTCGCTCATTGCGAATCACTTTTATGGCGTAAGCCGAGGCTAGAGACGAACCGCGGCGAAGGGGCCTTCCAGAACGGCGGAACCGAACCGATACAGAGAAGCCCCCCCCCCCCAAAAAAAAAAAAAATTGAACCACAAGCGGCACTCAGTGGGGCGCAAGTAAAGCGGTCCACTCTCAGCAGGTCCTTTGGGTGACACTATTGCCGCGGGCCTCACTCGACACTAAACAACCTGCCAGTCCCACCGTCGAACCTCGGTGCAAGTTCAACTCCGCTCCACCGGCACCTCGGTTCGACAGGGGGACTTGGCCAGCTTGGCCTGCCGGCGGCGTTCGCGAGTCACTAGAAATGTGTCTGGTGGTACATTTCTTTGTAACGATTAAAATCGCTAACCTCAGCCCATCCCGACTCGCGAACTAGTGCGCCTTGCAGGCGCACAACACGCAGCGGCCAACACTAACCTAACAAATCGAACAATTGCCATAAGACAGAAGCGCGACAAAATTTGAAAATTGTTGCCATTGTACGTTTACATACGTCATAAAAGGAGTCTATCCTCCAAATTTGAACTTTCTACGTGAACGATTAGTCACATACGTCCACCCGTCCGAACCAACGAACAGTCGGGATCGGGCCCTGCTCCCGGCTCCTGTCAGTTTCTACCGACACGTGTCGGGACGGGCTAGAAATCACTCGTTTCAAAGGTGCTTTGGCCACCAAAGTTTGACGAAATCGGGGAGTTACACCTCGTGGCACTCCCTTGTGAGCCTGACCGAAGTCGGCGTAACCCACTCAAGTCACGGATCCGCCCCTCCACGCCCAACCGGCGGATTTTTAGTTAAGACCATTTGAGAACTCCGGTGCCCCTGAGGTAAGGTTGACCAGTTTAATGCAAGATGTGGTCCAAATTTGAACCTTCTAGAAGTAACCGAGAAATCGAGAAATCGCGCGGGCAGACAGACAATGAAGGTGTAGCGGTAGACAGACCATTATTTTTTGAACCACCCAATTATTTAAATTA
>JAPTSV010000900.1:0-27699 GCA_026979955.1 Megalurothrips usitatus | reverse complement strand
GCACGACAGAACCGCACTTTCAAGTGCAGTGGAATCCAAACCTCTGTCCGCAACAAATGCTGGGGGAGGACTCAACCGCAATGCGACCATCAAACCTGCCAGAGTGAAACATCTCAGAGATACAGATGTTTGCATTCATGGAAATCGGAAGCTTAGGGTCGATAACCTCAAGAAGCAATTTATAATTCACATCAAACGCGCGGTGCGATAGCGAGGTCGAAGGGGCAGCCCACAGCGCCCTCACAAAGTGTTTGAGAGGTTATAGGCATCAACGGCCCGGTTTGACAAATCCAGAAATATCACTTTCGGCCAACGCTGCACTCATCACCCATCCTGACCGCCATGCCCTACGAAAATGCAGCAGGATGGTACCCCACGATTGAGCCATCTCGAGTTCTTGGGTTGTACCCAAACCAGTCACAAATACCGCGAACACCCTATGGTCGCATGACGCCTGGGGCAGTGCGCCGTGCGCCGCTTCGATTCTTCTGTGTTGTTTTTTTTTTTCATGGACAAAAGCAAAGCGGAAACGTAAGAATCCAACGGGTGTACGGAGTCAGCGTCGAGACAAAATTCAAAACCCATCTTCAAACGAGAAAATTCACCACAAATCAGCCCTGTTTCTGGGATGTTGCTTTCTTATATATTTGATTATAGAAATGACAATGACAATGCAGCCACCCTTTCAAACGGATGCCTCACCTTCCCCTCTCTTCAGTTTCAAACATTGAAACTGCTTCGAAAAGTGAAATTTCAGTTCCATTCAGACGACCACGGGGCGACATCACTCACCGGGGGTGGTTATAACTTTTGAACGGCACAGCGTTTCACAAATCGCGAAGGCATTAAAGAAAGGTTTCTTCATGTGGTAGACGTTGTGGTGATTTTCCCTTCGTTGAAGTATTGCCACACGGGCCATGAATCCACCTTCAATAAACTTGGTCCTGAGTCCGGGTGAGCGCCATCTTCTGTTTTTTGTCTGCTGTGCTCTCATTGCTATTCGCATGCAGCAGCCGAGCGCCGAGCCGGCCGAACGGCGCTTCGTGTTCCACCATCCCAGCTGACTCCACAGGTGTGTATATTTGTAACCCTTTTTTATTTTGATCGATCACACGTGTGATCTCACCTGGCGGCACGAACAACTCCGTAACGATAATCGTGGTTGGAGTAACAGTCAGAAGGTTCCGGACTGTGATGTATTTGAACCGTGTCGGATCACGACGCTTTTGTCTGTTCTTTGTTCTGCCACCCTTTCTCGAAGAGTTATCATTTTATTTGATTTCTGTCCGGCCGGAGGTCAGCTAAATTTTTCAAAATTGGCCGCCCGTTACAACTTTTACGGCGCTGTGTTTTGATTCGCACACTAACCACCGTATGCTGTAAGGGTGGATTTAGAGTGTGAAGGTGACGCTGACGCTGACGGCGCCGATCAATTGTTTTGGGTGTGTTCTAGACACTGACTTTGAAAAAGCCCCGTAGATTCTTCAAAAATATCACAAGAATCTCCGTGGCTTTCTGTACTTCGGTGGTTAGAACACACCCAAAACAATTGATCGACGCCGTCAGCGTCACCGTCACCTTCACACTCTAAATCCACCCTAACGATAGTTCGTTTTTTGTGCTTTGCCATCTTGGCGCTCGCCTGGTTATTAGCAGTCTCCCTATTTGCAGGCACGACACAGGGGAATAGCGCAGTTACGCAGTTAAGAAGAATATATCTGAAGATATAAAAAATGGCAAGTACAATTACATCCTGAGATGTAAACCAACTTAACTATTTAATTAGGAAAATGGAGAGGGTCTCTACATAATCACATTCCTGGGCCCGTCATCTGGGAATCATCGTTCCTGGGCCCTTGGTTTTTAGCCCGTCCCGACCCGTTTCGGTAGAAACGGACCGGAGCCGGGCTTATAGTCTGATGCTGGGTGTTTGTTCGGGCGGACGTGTGTTCGCTGACTTATCGTTGACAGAGAAATTTCAAATTTGAAGGATCTACTTTTTTATGACGTAGACAAACGTACGGTGGCAACAATTTTCAAATTTTGTCGCGTTTCTGTTTTATGAGAATTGTTTGATTTGTTAGGTTAGGGTTGGCCGCTGCGTGTGGTGCGCCTGCAAGGCGCACTCCGTCGGGAGTCGGGACGGGCTGAGGTTAGCGATTTTAATCGTTACACAAATATTTACCACCGAGCACATCTCGAGTGACTTGAGGCGGGGGCCGGAGGCCCCCGCAAACGCCGCCGGCAGGCCAAGCTGGCCAAGTCCGCTCCGCTCCACTGGCACCTCGGTTCGACGGTGGGACGGGCCAGCTTGTTATTAGATTTGAGGCTCGGCATCCAGCCTGGGGCTTTGCAAGCAAGGCTCTCGACAATTATTTTGGCGGACGCAATACGTACACTACTTTTTAAAAAAAAACGAACTAGTATTTCCCTGTAGAATTTTCATTCGCCCATCTTTGAAACAATCTTCATAACCTCATACACCGAGGCGAAGGACAGCGTACAGTGGAGATAAGGGCGTTGTATGTGTTGTGGGTTGGCATGAAGTTTGGGTATTCTTGTTTAGTGCACTGAGTGTACAGATCGCATGTATGCGTCTAAGAACTGAAAGTAGTGGTTCTGTGCTCTAAGTTGTCATGTATTGTCTGAATACTCCATAATATCAGGAATGTCTAATTACAGGATGAATCGGCTGTAAGGCAGCAGAAGCAGCAGCTGTATCAGCTGCTGTCTGATGAAACAAGCAGCAAGGGAAGCAAAAAGCCGACTAAGACGGAAGCCGCTAAGGGTCTCCAAGAAGCAAAGCTGAAGTTAGCTTTGATGGAATCACTTCGTAAAGCAAAGTGAAGGTAATTATGATAGTTTCTGTACCACATTGAGCTTGAATGCACAATAGTGAAACAAAGGCCTTAAAATTACCCCCTATCAATACCTCCAATCTATTACCCCTTATGCTCTACCAGGGCAACAATCGATTAAAGTTTCATTCATGATTCACCACCAGTGATCAATTAATTAATGGGGCATGAACCATGGACTTTTATTCAAAATTTATGTTCCCTGTGAAGCTCATTAATCAATTTGGGTGTCACACCCCCAATGCCGTAATTTTTATGCCCTTTTATTACCAGCGTATTGCAAGTTCCGTCCATTGTTGCATTGGGCAATAAATTATGCAAATTCGGGAGTACTGAGAAATTAATTTGTTTGCAGGTAGTGTGTGAGGGGTTGGCCAGCCACGTATCCCTCCTGGTAAAATAATAAAAAATGCCTTGGTCTTTGAAAGATTCCTTTTTTGTTCTCTCCCTTACCCCACCCACATGTTTCTAGGATGTAATCCGCCATCCTTCTGAAATACCAAATCGCATCCTCCAATGTATGTAATGTGAGGGGTCTTACCCATAGTACGTGGCCTGATTTATTTTATTTAATTTTTTAATATTTTTTTTTTTTTGGGGGGGGGGGGCAAATACTACCCTATCTCTAATACATGGAGAGGTCAGGTAATACACGTCATAATGATATTGCTCATTTACAGATGAAACAAGTCGATGACTAAAAACATATATAGACTTACAATTTGGAAAAAAGGAACTGGTGCTGGTTTTGACACGAACTGTGAAATGAAATCCACAAGGCACCCGTAGATAATTGGCCATTGAAATCTGTGCTGTAGAGGATTAAGATCTCAATTTTGCATGGTCGCAAGAAGCAGAAGTAAACTGAGTGACACAATAGAGGGAAGTTTCATTACATGATGTGAGTTAGCCTTGGTTCTCATATGTAAAGAAATCTTTCCACTTTGTTTTACTTTCTCCACTAAGTACTCATATTTTGTTGCCAACCTTTCACACGTTTCAATATTTTTTGAGCACACCATTATATATTGCCATTTCTGATAATATTCAAATGGCGGTGTTCTGCAAGGGAAATCGTCAAAATTAATTACACATTCTCAGAAGTTACCTGCTTCTTCTTTCATCTGGGTTTCATATTAATTTCCCATGTTAGCTTTCGGATTCATCTTTCTTCTTGCAGGAACCCCATGTAATATTATCTATGCCAGCCGGGCCAAATTAAATAACATTGTCTCCTCTCTTTGTTTCACAGGCTGAACCTGAGTGTACACTTCTGCCTAATGCCTGTTCCGAGTTAGGTGGTGTGGATTCTGCATGGAGCAAAAGTGAAGACAACCAACTGGGACAGAAAAATTGGTTCACATAATAACAGGGAAGGCTGTCAGCAAAAAAATTATCTGCTTCTTGGAATTTAATGTTAAATTATATACTTTAAGATGTTTGCAATATACTGTAATTTTTAATTTCTGTTTAGTTTAGTTTCTTGTGTGCCTGGGAGCTCAGGTCTGTCTCTGACAAAATATTCCTCCACTGGAGATGTGCAATGTTACTTTCATAAGGCTTTAAATTTTGCAAAGCAAAAATTAGTGAAGCTCTGTGGCATAGACTTGATTTAATTTTTGCCTGTTAATGGTTAATTCAGTGCTGTTAGTGTTTATCTGTATTGCTTCTTGTGTGTACGTAATAAAAATATTTTTTACATTACATACAAATACGGATGTATTTACTTAAGATGTTACATTTTTAACATCTCCTAGTCACTCCTCATCAATCTACAAGTTGATAGTAAGGAAATTGGATAATTTCTTTACCTTTCCACAATATGCATTTGTAAGGACCGAGGATTGGTCTTCAAATACTTGAGTCTAAAAACTCTACACCCGTATTGCTCACTCACTCACTGACATGCGATATCCCAACAACCAATATTCCTAGCCACTTGCGGTCAAATCCTTTGGAATCCTCGCAAAAACAAGTTTCGTTTTTCTACACCACCAGAATTCGTCTTCATGCCCCCCCAAAAAAAACATCTTTGTTTTCACCTTTTAAAAATTGACCTTAACCGGAGGCGGAGACAGCATTTCAGAAAAAATCAAACATCTCGGGAACCCAGCCACCTACAGACTTGCGGTTTGCGGCACTGGCAAGAGCAAAGGGTGCGGGTCATGATTAAGTGCCAATAACTCCTGTCTCGAGACCCTAAACACCGTCCTCGAGAGCTCAACTGCTAAAATGCGGAATATCTCGGTAACCAAGCGACTTGCGGTTTGCGGCATTGGCCAAGGCAAAGGGTGCGGGTCGTCAGCGATTGTAAATGACACCGGTCTCGAGACCCCGAAGACCGTCCTCGAGAGCCGAACTGCTGAACGGCGGCGTATCTCGGGAAATAAGTGGCAAAGAGACTTGCGGTTTGCGGCATTGGCCAAGGGCAAAGGGTACGGGTTGTCGGCGTTTGTAAATGACACCGGTCTCGAGACCCCGAACACCGTCCTCGAGAGCCAACTTGCATCTTTCGAACGGAGAGGCCCAGCGACATGCGGTTTTCGGCATAGACCTTAGCGGGAGGCGACGAAAAGAAACAAGGCCACGACGGCTACTGGTCTCGAGACCTTGCACCCCGTCCTCGAGAGCCAACTTTCATCTTTCGAACGGAGAGGCCCAGCGACCTGCGGTTTTCGGCTCTACACTATGCGAGGGCCGGCAGAGTGAAACATGGCTACCACGACTACCGGTCTCGAGACCCTGCACCCCGTCCTCGAGCGCCTATTGAAACAAAATGACCACGAAACAGAAGTGCCAGCAGGGGGCCCAAAAATGGTGGGCCCAAAGGTCTCGCCCAGGGTTAAATTCCCATAGGCAATTGCCTTCCCATGGGAGCGAGACCCACAGGAATACAGGCACACCCATGGGTATCGGTTTGAAACCCATGGGGCAGAGTACTTGCCCATGGGTCGAGGGCATACCCATGGTAACATTGCCCATGGGTTTATTCTTACCCATGGGTCGAGGGCATACCCATGGTAACATTGCCCATGGGTTTATTCTTACCCATTGGGTCGAGGGCATACCCATGGTAACATTGCCCATGGGTTTATTCTTACCCATGGGGATCGCTCCCAATTTTCCCATGGGCTGGCAAACCGTGGTCTGAACCCATGGGCAGATTGTACATGGGCAAACTCTGCCAATGGGGATCACACCCCAAATCGTAAGTGACGTTTCCATGGCTTGGCAGACCCATGGGGAGGTCTCGCTGACCCATGGGGAACTCAGCCATAGGAAGCAGATCCATGCGCGAGCCAGCCATGGGAAGTAAATCCCACTGGGGGAGGAACACTAAGTAAGCCGCGAAGCCGCCAGCCTGTATCTCTCCTACGTACGACAACCACTTGTCGGCGGAACGGGGACGTGCTCTCCGTGCGATGTGATTTGAAATTTGCGAGTTTTGGCGCCCGATCGCTACGCCATCTACCAGCCATCCGATTCACTACGTCGCCAGTCGCGAGCCGAGCCGGCAGCGGTGCGCCGTCTGCTGTACCGTCACGACTGTCTGTTTCGGATTTCGAATTTTATTATTAATTTTACCCAACGCCCTCGCTGGCGGCGACAGAAGGAGCACGTGAGTGGCTGTCTCAAGTACTCTGCATCTCAGTCCTGAAAAATTTGGGATGTTTTCCCACTAATCTCTGTACTTTTTCTTACAGGTATTATGTCATCAAAGCACTTTAGAAAACTGTCACCATGTATGCACTCAATCATTACCAATGACAAAGAAGGCTCCAAGAAAGTAAAGTGCAGAGGAAGGATTCTCGAGAGATTTGTGAAGGTTTCTCCAAATGACACAGAAGTCCAGGTGGACTTGAAGTGTCATCCATGTGTCTTTGTAAGTTTAGGTTAGTAGGCTCTCTTGTTTGGACTAAAATGAACCACAGAATCCCTTATACTGAGTGTGTTCGACCGCACGGTTGTGGGAAAAACTGAAATCAAAACGTCAGGCATGATATTTTGTAAGGTTAATATGCTTTGTAGTGTGGCAGTGATATTCCCTATTCCATTTAAAATCTGTTGAAATGTGAACACTAAAATTTTTGCTTGAATGCCATCTTACTTCTTTCACATTAAAATGCAACTTTTTATTCTGCTGCCTACACACAGCCTTTTCTTTTTATTATTGGAACCGTTCCCTTCTTGATTCACAGGTTTACGTGTAAAAATGTACTCGTAATAAAATTGTGTCTACTTCGGCATCTGTAGGAAGAGAATGCTGTTAGTACAATTTTTGAATTCTTTTGGTAGTTTAAATGAGAGCATGAGCCCCCCACTTGCACACATCATTGAAAGTAAAAATTTTCAAAATAAGTTCATTCTGTTAGAACTTGTTTGAAATAAACTGGAACACATGCTTACTGTCAATAATATTGCCATCTGCAAACCTGTAAAAGGAGAAGGGTGTTAGTTCCACTGTGCTTGTATCTTGGTAGTTCATAAAGTGAGTCTTTTGAATTGATTTTCTGTCATTGTTTTCTTTTTCTCTTTGATTTAAGGGCCATCTTAAAGGTGACTACACTTCATATCTGGTACAGTTCGGGGGGAGCATGGATTAAAGTGAATCCCATTACACTCCTATGTAAGTAAAGTATGCAATTTCTTATTGTAATATAAACTGTATGTGTGTGTGTGTGTGTTTTTAAATGCTATTTGTGTCCGCTCTACTCTGATATACCTGGCAGTAATTAATTGTCTGGTTTAATACATAATCTTTGGTATCATTATTCACTTTCTGTTTCTATTATAGTTTGTATTTCTTTTCTTAGGTTTTGTTGTGGTTTCAAGCTGCTGTAACATTGGAATCTCATATTCAGTGGAGAGCAATTATCACACATCAGTCTACGTTTGATGTGAGTTTGCCTTGGTTCTCATTTGTAAAGAGACCTTTCCGCATTTGATTCTTACTCCACGACTCATATTTTGTCTCCATCCTTTTGCACGTTTCAATATCTTTTGAGAACACCATAATATATTCTTGCCAATTGTGACAATGTTTGAAACAGTGGCATTCTGCAAGAGAAATTGTTAAAAGTACTTGTATGTTCTCAGAAGTTATCTGCTTCTCCTCGAATCAGGGTTTCATATACATTTCCCATGCCAGCTTTCGAAAGGATTCATTTTCTTTTCTTGTGGGATCCCCATGGAATATTATCTATACAAACTTGACAAAATGAAATAACATTCTATTTTCTCTTTGTTTCACAGGGTGAGCTGAGAGCCTGAGTGTGCTGTACTGTCTGATGCTTATTCTGTGTCAGAGGTCTGCATAGAGCAAAAATGAAGACAACCAACAGGGATGAAAATTGTTACACAAACTCAAGATAGGCTGTCAGTAAAAAAATAATGTCTCTGCTATTTGCACTTTTGTGTTAGATTATAAACTTTAAGATGTTTGCAATATAATATGAATTTTTAATTTCTGTTTAGTTAAAATTTTGTGTGCCATAGAGCTTAGGTCTGTCTCCGACAAAATATACCTCCACTGATGATGTGCGATGCTTTCATAATTAAGAAAATTAGCAAATGCCAGTAAAGCTCTGTGGCAAGGACTAATTTTTGACTGTAGCTGGTTCATCTAGTGCTCCCAGTGTGTACATAATAAATATTTCTAAAAATACATACAAATACAGATGGTACTTATGATGATACATTTTTAACATCCCACTCCAAGTCACGTCCTGTCAAACTACACGTTGATAATAAAGAAATTGAATCATTTCTTTTATTTTCCACAGTACGCATGTGTAGGGATCGGGGATTGGGGTTCAAATACTTGAGTCCAAAAGTCTGTCATTACCGGGTATGTGGATGATCCACCCTGTCACTGAGACTAACACACACATGAAATAACAAAATATAAAAATTAGTGAGTTTGTTGGAAAGTGGGAGGGGGGAGGGGAAGAGGGGAGTCCATACAAGTGACCCCTTTGGAACACCGTCGCTCCGTTTCTTTCAGTGTTAACGGAAAACTTTTCGGACAAAAAGTGTTCGTTTATATCAGTACTAAACACTAAACTGGTTGCCGAGTTCCGGGTTCAACTGCCACTGAGGTCATTTTTTAATATTGATCTGAAACCATTTTCATGCAATTAGATGGATTGGGCAGACTTCCGGGATTCCAAAACTATGTCCATTTACGAAATCGGTTTAAAATTGACTGAGTTACAGCCATGCAAAAGTCATCCCCTTGCTTGGTAGGCAAGCCCGCCAGGCACCAATCTCAGCCACCTAATCGGTTATTTCTCGGTCCCCCGGCCATGAGCGCCTCTGAATTTCGACGTGATGTCTAATTTCACCCCCATCTTGCGTTCTCTGAAAGCTGAGATCGATCTGTTCAACCGTTTTTGTGTTATGAGAAAACAGCAACTTCCGAGTTTCGTGTTTTAGGTCGAGGAAGAACGTAGGATGGTACCCCGACCTGATCGGTGGATTTACGTCAATGCTTTTCTGGCCGTTTTCGCGGTCTGGGAGTGTCTAAGGCCAATGAAACCGGTTAGCAGTAAAGGCTCATACTCTGGAAATGGTACCCGTTTCATCGTTTTTTTGTTTAATTTCTTTAAAATGTCATTAAATCGCAAAACTCGCAAGTGTTGTTGTCTGTAGAGAGGGCCGCCTACCCGCCTTTTTTGGCCGTCTGTGATTGGTCGCTGCGGTCACGTGACGCAGAGAGGTTGGAGACGAGCAGCGATCGTCTTTTGCAGATATTCAGCCGGCAGCTGTCCGGTTCTACCCGCGCGCACATGGAGTGTCGCTAGGCACTCGATGCCCGACGTGAGTGCACCAGGGCACTCGCCTGTGGATACCAATGAACTGAGTGCCTCTGGGCACTCAACTGTGGCCGAGCGCGCGGCGTTCAGTGTTGCGCGGCACTCCACATGAGATGAGCGTACACTCATTCCATAAAAGTAGCGAGACCTAAGCTTGATACAATTTAGTCGCGAAGGGGTATTTTCGAGGTGTAGCTCTGTAACATTCACTATTGCGTGTGCCCTGGAATTCACAGCACACGAAGTAACGTCTTTAAGAAAAGGTAGGACTGGGAAAGAGAAATTCCGCGTAGGCAATGGAACGCAAACTCGACCTATGTTAAGGCGATTTTTTTAAATCCCATTTCATTTATCTAGTACCATACATTCTCCTATCACAACTTTTTGAACTGCATGACGTGAGTAATCAGCAGTGATGTGCCTGCATGAGATAATGTTTGAGTACTCAGCATCTAGCAAGCTATTTATTTGACTGCAACACGGATTCCTATCCACCTGTTACAGGAGATTTCTGAAACTAAACTGACATTCCTACAGGAGAGGAAAGATACATTTGTTTCCGTAAGATAGAGAATCATTTTGCCACTTGAACAAAGTTGGCACTAATTCATTTGTTTCTTCCTCCACTTTTGGCTTCCCCCACTCCTTTCCCCCACCACCGGGAGTTTCCTGGCACTGCAGATGACTGCTCCCCTGTGTACCTGTCTTCCCGCCTCACGAAGTGCTGCGTACTGTCGAATCGTCGAAGCATCTTAACCGGCGACAACCAGGGAAAGAAATGGTCAGTAGAATCTCGGTGACGGATAATACCGGCGTTAAGCAAGGCGCACAATGATCCCTCGCCAAGGCGTGAAGTCGTCACTTCGCTTCACGTCATTCATACCGTTGCCCATTGGTAGAGGTTAGAGGTGCATGACAGTGCGAAGGTTCGGTGGTAGGGTTTCGATTTCTTTTTCGTTAATGAAGTATTTGCGATAGCAATCTCATCATCAGTCTCCTACGTTAGTGTACTGCATCGGGCGGGCATGGTCGGTCTTGGGTCGGACTTGGTCCCATCTTCTGTCTCTGTCAACTCATAAGAACCAAGTGAGTGCGAGAGAGACAGTTGCGCGCTCGGTCATGGCCTGGCCGTGCCGAGTCCGCCCGATGCAGTACACTATCCTACGTAGTGCCTAGAGCAAGTTTTGGTGTTATCTTTAATGCCCTTGAAATTTTACTTTATCCAGGCTGATATGCAGCAGTGGATGCTGCGGCAGCAGCAGCTGCTGCAGCAGCAGCAGCAGCAACAGCAGCAACAGCAGCAGATGCCGATGGCGTTTCCTACGGCGTTGTCTATGACCATTCCAATGCCGATGCACATGCCGATGCACATGCCAATGCACATGCCAATGCACATGCCAATGCACATGCCGATGCAAATGCCGATGCAAATGCCGATGCAAATGCCGGTGCAAATGCCGATGCCTATGCATATGTCAATGCAAGCACCTATGTCCTTCATGCACATGCCATCTCAGTCAATAACATTCGAGAGAGTTACGGTATGCAAACCATTATACACAGTTAATGATGGTGGTCGTCCATGTCCTGGACTATTTCTAACAATGCTTGTGAGTCCTTATATCTCTGGTTCTTTGAAGGTTTCTTCTATGCCAACAATTCAAAATGACAACATGAAGGATGAAGTTACAGAAGTTGCGAAAGTTACTGAAGTAGTGAACAGTGAAAAAGATGAGGATGAAGTTGCGAACAATGACAATGCGAAAGATGAGAAAGCTGATGATGGGAATAATGACAATGCGAAAGATGAGAAAGCTGATGATGTAAATAATAATGAGGAAATGTGGGAGAATTTGGTGAGTTGCTGTACCTTGCTTACTTCATAGCATTGTTTGAATTCCAATTAATCACTTTTTGTTCAAAATTTCCAGCCAATGAATCTCGAATGTAGTCTTTTGGCTCAGCGGAAACGGAGGGGACCCGTACAAGGTATTCAATTCCTCTCTTAGTTTCTTCTTCTTTTATATTGGGGGGGGGGGGGGGGGGGTCAGGGGGTCATATTAACTTGAGTATACTTCCTATGTCACTTCCCCGTAATTTTGGCTGCAGGTACTGTTTGCAAGAAGGCAAAAGAAGATGCCACAAGAAGAAGGTCGCCTAGATTATGTCAGGCTCAGAAGGCCTTGCAAGACTTGGAGACGGTCCCGGCTCACATGAAAGCATCGAGCAAGGTAAACTATTTAAGTCTACATTGTTTCAAGCTTATATTTATTTGGCTCACAGCATAGCATTATTGTTTCCAAACCTTCCTCTGTAACAGTTTCAAGAAGAACACCTGAGGTCTGAAGCCTTAAAAGTCCTTGGTATTGTGGAGGGGCCAGAATGCCAAGAACACTTAATGAAAGTTGCTAAGGGTATAGTCAAGAGAGACGAAGCGATGATGGGGAATGGAGGCCTCGGCCCGTTCAATTTGTTTCAGGACCTGGTAAGGCATTTAATTTGTTACCTCCAATGTTGCTTTCGTGTTAGCAGAATCAAATACTTGTTATTCTGTTCCGCAGCAATTACAATTTCTGGAACTGTTGGAGCTCAAAGGTGCTGAAGTTGGACCTAATTTCAAGTACCAGGTCATGGTCCCAGAGGTAATGGTTGTTTTTGGCAGAATAACATATTGAGTGCCAGTTCAATTTATGCTAACATTTCCTTTTTTCAGGCTATTATTTTTGCCCTGATGAAAGAACGGTCTTGTTCCTGGCAGGCTGCACAAAAGATCTTTGCTGAGTATTCCTCAATTGTGGAACCTTTCAACAGCGAAAATTAGCTTGTATTTCATTGTGTTTACAGTATTGTTTATGGTCTTGTTCCTGGAACGCTGTACGAAAGATATTTGCTGAGTATTCCACAACTGTGCAACCTTTCAACAGCGAAAATTAGCTTGTATTTCATTGTTTTTACAGTATTGACCAATTAAAAATTGTTGCATCTCACTCTTCTTGCCTGATAGATAACCTGGACCCCATTTTAGTAGCACATTTACTGACTAAGCAGGTGTTGTGAGTTTGAGAGAGCTCTAGGCTTGTTTTCTAGATTAAATAAGATAAATCTTGGAGGACTGATGGGAACAGAAACACATTTCCGAAGACGGAGGTGAAGTCTTCATTTTTACACAGCGGGCAAGGCTGTGCTTTTCAATCACAGGGTGGCGGTAGAATTTGAATTATTAACAATGCAAAATTACGATAGATGAATGTTTCAACACAAATGTTTTTGTATTTGCCATGTTGTAGCACTTTTAGGGTTTGCATTATGGCTGCAAAAGAGTGAACTAGTAGCACCACTGTGTGAAGTTTGTGTCACGGTCACACAGGGCATGATACTGCCACATTATCAAACAATGTTTTCGCTTGACAAATATAAAATGTGATGCGGTTATTAAAAATAACTAGACCTTCTTCAGTTTGCTCTAGTCCCAGAATGCCCTAGCAAAGTTACCTTCCTGATAATATGCAAGCGACCCACCGACCCCATTAAAATCCTGTCACATTAACACTAACAAAAATTTTTGACTGAGATTTCGAGAACTACGAAGGGTCATGGTTGTGGGATACACATTCGGAGAAAGCTGTGTGATAATCATCAGACTTGATGTGGTAGATCTCGTGAGTTTTTCCCCATTTGTACTGAGGATTTAGAAGTCCTCCGATGTCTGTGAGGAATGATGATACTGAAGACTTCTCATTTGCAAAATAAAGAAAACAAGGTAGAAAAGTGGACATACATCTGTCATTTATTAAAAACATAATTACAGAAAAGGTGTAAACGCACTAAAAACAGCTATTTTCCAATAACAATTACTAGTTGTTAAGCATGGCCCTACAAGTACACATATATAAAAATGTATATACGTTTCAAAAACTGCATGTATTAATTTAGGAGAAAACTCTCTTACAAAGAATGAAGTGAGTGATGCCACAACCAGGACAACGCTTATCAAGAGAAAAATTGAACTTTTCCTCACAATCCTCACACAAACCAAAATGATCACAGTCCCGGATCAAGTACAGTGGCTTTTCTACTAAGCATGCCTTGCAGAAAAGCCCACTTTCTTCACCCGTTTCCATGCAATTATTTATAGATAAAAAAGGTACATCATCAATTTTGCCATCTTCTTCGACAAACCCGTAATCATCAACAGGAATTTGCCATACAGGATCATTGTCTGCAGGAAGAGCAACGTCTGCCTAATGAATAAAGTTTGATTATTAAAAATTATTTTGGATATGGAATTAGAAACAATGAGAAGGAGGAAACGGACGTACCAGACTACAAGCTATTGGCTGACAATCACTAGCCGATTCATTCACGCCGGTGTCACTGTCATCACTTATAGTAATAACATCACCTGCAAACAAATTAATATCTCATGAATTTGCACATTTCGCAATCCAATGAAATGGATGGGGCTTACAATACACTGATAAGACAAAGGCATAAATGTTATGACTGTGGGGGTGTGATACCCAAGTTCATTGATGAATCACGAATGAACCATTGATTGAATTGTGCCCTGGCAGAGAGGTAGAGTCTTCCTGATATGGGGTAATTTTAAAGCCTTTGTTTTACTACTGTGCATTCAAGCGTGAGCATTGTGATACAGAAACTACCTTAATCACCTTCGTTTCGTTTGAGCTGCGCCTCCAGTACAGCAATTTTTCGATTGGCCTCTTTGAGGGCTTGAGCTATTTCAGCCTTAGTAGGCTTCTTGTTCTTGGATCCCCTCCTCCTACCAGCTTTGCTCTTTTTAGCTGATGCTACTTTTGATTGCTTCTTTCTATTGTACTAAAAGCATGAACACAATTACAAATGAAGTATTCTTAATATGAACTAGTTGACTGTTCAATGAATAGAAAACTACTTACATTCTTCTTTTTATCTTCTTCATCCTCCTCCTCTTCTTCTACATCATCACAATCCTCCTCCTCCTCATCCTCCTCCTCAGTTTCTATTGAGACCTTCCTGAATTTCTTCTTGCGAACAAGCTAGAATAAACCAAAATAATATAAAAGTGATAAATTACTGATCATCATTTTTACGTAGCCAAAGACTTACCCGATCTTCATCACTACTCTCATTACTGCTTGTATCTGATGATTCAGCCTGCAAAAAAAAAAATCTTTAAAATATGAAGACACTTAAGAGCAACATATGGAGGTTTAAAACACAGCTAGACATAATTGACTATTTCAGACTTCTATGAGGACTTGCTGGTAGCTGGTTCCAGTATGTTTAGGTTTAAGTGACTAGCTCTCATTTAGACTTTTAAAAAATGTGGAAAGGAACCTTCACAACAAAAAATAATTTAGGTCGGGCCCTTGAATACAAATTTATTACCTTCCTAGACTTCTTCGGTTTGGCTGTGTTGCGCTTCTTGCCTTTCAAAGATTTCTCCACATGGAACAATCACAATAAGATAATCAATGACAGATTAGCAACAACACTGCAGAAAGAAGTACTTCAAAAACATTACATGCAAAACTAACATTGCTAATCATCGATTCCAACTATCATTTAAATTTACACTTACAATAAATGCTTTAACAGATGTCTCAGCCTCATAATCATCATCATGATCTTCGTTGTTATCCTTGTCATCCGAGTTATCCTTCTCCTGTGCTGTATGCTTGGGTTTATTCATCATTTTCTGCATGACCACTGTCTTATCCTGCTCAACTGGTTGTGTTGCATGGTTTGGTAACTCTTCCTGCACTTTCTGCATCTCCACTTCCTTATCCTCCTTAACTAGTAATTTGGGCTTTGCAGCATTTTCAGCCAGGTTTGGAGGTGTACTCTTCTGCGTCACTACGTTTCTTGCCACCTCCTTACCATCTTTTAGGTCAATAGGCATTGCAGTTCCCTGATTAGAGAGACAAAATAAGAAGTTATTTGATTTCAAATTCAGGAAGGTTATATTACAGATTACTTACAGGTTGTTGCAGAAACATGGAGTGCTGAATTGGCATTCCATGGTACACTGGAAAAGCAGAGAAGCCAGGGAATCCAGAGGCTGCCATGGGGAGGCCAAATCCATTGGACAGTAAAGGATTTGGCATGTAAGGGAATTGTGCATCAGGATGAGGCATTGGTGCACTCTGCTGTGAAAGTACAGGCTGTTGATACAGCTGATGCTGCAGCATTTGCTGCTGCAGCATTTGCTGCTGCAGCATTTGCTGCTGCAGCTGCTGAACTTGCCTTTGATATTCATCCTGTAATTATACATTCTTGATATTATTGTGTCTTCAGACAATACAATGGCAATGGCCTCCGTGTGTGAGGTTATGTAGATTGTTTCAAAGATGGGCAAATGAAAATTCTACGGGGAAATGCTTGTTTTTCTAAAATAGTGTACGTATTGCGTCCGCCAAAATAAAATGAGAGCCTTGCTTGTCGAGAGCCTTGCTTGCAAAGCCCCAGGCTGGATACCGGGCCTTAAATCTAAAAACCAAGGGCCCAGGAACGATGATTCCCAGATGACGGGCCCAGGAATGTGATTATGCAGAGAGACCCTCCCCATTTTAGTGTAATTATTTAAGTTGTTTGACATCCCAGGATGTGATTGTACTTGCCATTCTTCAATATTTTTTATCTTCAGATGTACTTCTTCCAAGATGGCCCACAGAAGCCGGAGGGGAGAGAGAGAGATCTACTTTTTTTCGGCCTCTGGCCGGGCGATGGCCGGAGGGGAGAGTCGGGGAGGGAGTCAAGTCGTCAGTATCTGAAACATTAAGAGGTCCTGCGAATGATACTGCAATGCGATATTCAGGAGCTCGAAGATAAATCGTGACAAAGCATAACTTATTAGGTGCAAATAAGATAATCCTTTCTTCCATATTTCAAACCTCAATATGACCGAAAGCTAAAATGCGCCACTTGACAATGTGCAATGTTGGTCATCTTGAGTTTTGCTACATGCTCCTTGCCGCCAAAACGCACCAAAACGGCCATCTTTGCACCACGGCTTTGCTGTTGCATATTCCTGTCCAGCACCTACCTGTACCCTGGCTGCTGGGGGACTCTTCTTCCCAACCGGTCTGGTTCTTGGTCGATAATTTTCGATGTAAGTATCTAGTATGAAAATTATGAAATAGTGGTCCCCGTTTCAGTATTGGAATCGCGAATTCGAATCCAGGGCCGCGCAGATAGTGGTAACGTGTACACTTGACACATCTGAGTGCCCGTGAAAACTCTAACCTGTCTTTTTACATTTGAGTGCCCCTGATCGCTTAACAGCTGCTCTGCTCTTGTTCCCAAATGAGTTCCTTACTCTCACATTGGGCGGCGTGCCGAGTGACTAGCCCTTGTCCCACTTGAGTGCCTGTAGAACTTGTTGTTCATGTCGTGCTTCTTTCTGTAAATGTTGACGTACTTGTTATTTCAGGCCTCGTCATGTCACGGGTCCTGGTGGAGACGGGGCTCAGGAAGAAAACAAACTACTTCCACTGCCCAGATGGCTACTCGTACCACTTTAATAGATTTATGAGAGGAGGACGAGTGTCTTTGCGGTGCATCTACTACAATACCTCGAAGCGATGCATGGCGAGGGCATCTTGCGATCGAGAAGGTTCCTCATTCAGGCCTGGGGTTGAGCACCGGCATCGATGCTTCAAAAGCAATTATTTTGTTCTTGCACGCCGCTTTCGCACAGCTGTGATTAATGAATGCAAGTGCAGGGAATCTGCATCATTGTCGCTGAAATCTATATATCACCGTGTACGAAGAAGAATGAAGTAAGATAGATGCAGACTGAATGATCAGCAATGGTTCTAATCTGTGTATTGCACTTCTCATATTTCTTGCTTTTGTCTTCAGTGTCCCTCCTGAGGCTGCGGCCCTTTGGCGCTTTGTCACATTGCGACCCTCCATGCAGAGAGCCAGGTCCTCAACACTACCTCCTATTCCTCATACCTTGAGTGAACTTGCTACTGTGTTGGAGGATGAACGGTATGCTTTTTTTACGAGAACCCTTGACGGGACAGACTCAATTTTTCTCGGGAAGTTTGGCCAGACCAGAGTGCGTTCCAGGGTCTTGATATTCATCTCAAGGCGTCTAATGGACTACATGTCACGCACGAAGGATGTCATGAGTGATGGTACATTTTCCAGTGTGCCTGCAGCTTTAGACTGCGCTCAAGTGTGGACAATTCTTGCTTTGCGTCGTCATCATGTGAGTATAGTTTCAGTTGTTCAAACGAAACATTATCTTTGTATTCTTACGCTTCCTGAAACCAACCATATTATAAATATACCTTTAAATTTTGCAGACTTTACCTTTGGTAAGAGTTCTGATGCAGAGCAAGTTAGAAGCCTGCTACAGTGTTGCCTTGTCAGCTTTGAAAGCGGCTGTACCTGCTTTCAAGCCCAGAACAGTTATGTGTGACTTTGAACCAGCCCAACATAATGCTTGGGAAAGTACATATCCTGACATTAAGGTCTCTGGCTGCTTGTTTCACAGCTCAAAGGTAGGGATTTCATTTTATTTAGTTACTGGTGTGCACGCACTGCTATTTTGTTTTGTGCACACACTGTTATATTTTGGTCAAATTCCAGGCAATTGCTGGGCATGCCAAGAGTATTGGCCTTGCAGTCCCCATTAGGGACAATGAGGAGGTAGACAGCCTCGTGAGATCCATGTGTGCTCTGGCACTGCTGCCCTCAAAGAAGCTCGTGAAAGGTATTGAAGCCCTCGCAGATAGATGCCTTGCACAGGGCCACTGGTGGCTGTTAAAACCTATGTTTGAGTACATAAGAGACACATGGTGCATACCATCGAGGAGGAAAATGTTCAGTGTGTACAAGTGCCCTCACAGAACGAGTAATGCGTGTGAAAGCTGCAATTCTACTCTACGCTCTGCTGTTAGACAGAAACACCCAAATGTTTGGTCTTTTTTATGTAAGTTTTTTTTGTCTGTTTAAAAAAGCTATCATTCTATGATATAAATGACTTACAATTTGATTGTCTTTCACAGTTGCTCTGCTTGACCTCGAGGATATAGTTTATTTGGACATCTGCACTCTGAATGCTGGTCTAAACCCCAGCAGAAAGCGGAAGGCTAGTGCTCTAGCCAATGATGATGTGATTGCTGGACTTACTGAGGATCTGGAAGAAGGACACGTCACTATTGATGAGTTCCTGAGACGTGCCTCACGCCGCATTCAAAATGTTTACGATCAAATCATGAATTTGTAGTTTTAAGATGAGTGGTGTTTGAATTGTCACGGCCTCAAATGAAACTGTCCCTCGGATGCGTTGTTTGGCTTTGAATGTAGTATGGCATCATGAAATATCATTTTGGAGAGGATAGGCACACTTGCTGACATTTAGCTGGCCTGGTTTGAGTTATTGAGTGCTCGCGTCCCTTTCTGAGTGGTTCTGCTAATATTTGCTCATATATGGCAGTAAGAACATCTTATTTATTCTAGCAGCATGTGGACTAGTTATGAGCTGCATTGTTAATGTCGTCTAGGATTAGTGTTCAGACGTACCTTATTTCGAGCTCCTGCATCCTTATCATTATCTAGTGCCATCGGCCTATTTATTCAAGATATTACAACAGTTGTGTATATGATTAATGTTCCTATTGCAGTTATCGATTTCTTGTCTTTTATTCCTATCTTCTACTACACAATTGTGGAGACAAAAATTTTAGTTCATTTTCTACACAAGAAAGATTTTTAATTGATAATTTTTAATTTAATATTGAATTTTTTAATTAACTTGTTTTGAAAACTGATTATATATTACAATATCTTTTAATGTATCTCTTAAAGTTTCTCATTGACTTCCAGTCCTCTAAGACATGTTCTTGTGACAGGCAAAAATGTAAAAATTTCAAAGAAATAGTCCTCAACAAATGCATGTTTCTCTGAAAGTGAGCATTGTCTTGGGGTGTTACTTTGATTCAGAAATTGGGAAATGTGTAATGTTTGTGATATGTTTGTGATAAAAGAAACAAATTGTTCTGCACACCTTTCTATTTTTGTCTGTTCCCTCTTTCACATCATTCCTAGCCCAAGTACCCGGCGCGGGCCGCTAGCTTGGACGCCGTGCAGCTCCATGCGTACTTGGAGGTCGCCTGGCAGGAGACGATGCGGAGACGTTTGGCGTTTAGCTCTGATATAAACGAACACGTATCGTCCGAAAAGTTTTACGTCCATACCGAAAGGGACAGAGCGACCGTGTTCAAAACGGGTCACTTGTATTGACTCCGCTCCCCCTCCTACTTTCCAACAAATTCACTGATTTTATTATTTTAAGCTTTTATTAGCAGCTGAGCACTCTCGGTGACATTGGATCACCCACATACCCGGTAGTGATAGACTTTCGGACTCAACCCCAATTCCCACACTTGTGGACTGTGGAAAATTAAGGAAATACTCCAATTTCTTTATTATCAATATGTACAAGATGTGACGAGGAGTGAGGTGTTAAAAATGTAACATGTTAGTTAACAACATCTGTATTTGTATGTATTGTTATCAATGTTTATTATGTACACACTAGAAGGAATGCACAAAGTCTGGGAGCACTGAATGAACCAGTAGCAGTCAAAATTTATTAGTCTTCACCACTGAGCTTCACTGGCATTTGCTAATTTTCTTAAGCATTATGAAGGTAGCATTGCACATCTCCAGTGGAGGAATATTTTGACAGACAGACCTAAGCACTCAGGCACACGAGAAACTTAACTAAATGGAAATTAAAAATTCATATAATATTGCAAACATCTTAAAGTTTATAATACAACATTACAGTCCAAATAGTTGAGACATTTTTTACTGACAGCCTATCTTGCTTCGTGAAACAATTTCCATTCCTGTAGGTGGTCTTCACTTTTGCTCTATGCAGACTCCATGCCACCTCCGACATGGAACAAGCATCAGACAACAGAGCACACTCAGGCTCTCAGCTCACCCTGTGAAACAAAGAGAAAATTTAATGTCATTCAATCTTGTCAAGCTTGTATAGATAATATTACACGGGGATCCCACAAGAAAAGAAAATGAATCCTTTCGAAAGTTGTCATGGGAAATGAATATGAAACCCCATTAAGACCAGCAGATAACTTCTGAGAATGTGCAATCAGTTTTGACTATTTCCCTTGCAGAACACCAGTGTTTGAACGTTATTAGAATCGTCAAGAATGTATTATGGTGTTCTCAAGAGATATTGAAACTTGCAAAAGGATGGTGACAAAATGTGAGTCGTGAACTAAGGATAAAAGGCAGAAAGGTCTCTTTCAAATAAATATTATAAAATAAAAATATAAAATATAAAATAATTAAAAGACTTGGGAAAAAAAACTAAGAAACTGAGATAGCTGAGGGCATAGGAGGCTTCTAAAAGAACACTTTCCAACATCATTTTTATTTGTGCAACAAAGGATTTGACTGCCAACCCCGTACAAAGGAATGGTCATATTTCACTCAGTTGGTTGAATAGCTGTCATGTTTCATTTTATTTCATCAAGACTGTTCGCGCTTTTATGAAATTATTGTTCCGGGGGCAAGGGCAGGTACCTTGTCAACCAAATTAGTCGACTGGCAGCCCCCTCCGTGTGCTCAATTGGTCTGCAACTCCGTACTAGTGTCAATTCTGTGCATATTCTTTGGAAAGGGCCGCAGCCCGGCCAGGGGCCCCAGCGGCGATTAACAAATTGCTGCCCTGGCCAGTCCGAAGTCAGAAGTACATTATGATACATACATGATCTATTAAGACAGGGGTAACAACAGAACAAGCAGAAATGCTGTCAGATCTCACTAACTTACACTTCAAATACATGAAAATGTTCTACAAATAGTGTTTCACTTTTAAAAAATCAAGTGCAATAAATGGAAAATATTACAATGATTCTGATGGAAAAAAGCAAATACAACACTCTGATGAGAGAAAAATAACTATCATGGCAATCTTGGCAATGTTATAATTAACTAAGTAAACAAAAATAAAAAAGCTATTGTAACAGCTACTTATTGATAAGGTAAGTTGTGTTGGGACCTTCACCATACTATCCACTTTTTATGAAGGCTGTTTTGATAGAGACCGTGCAAACTCGCTGCCATCAAACATTGTATTGAATTGATGATAAACTATAATAAATGATGAAACAGTAGGCAAATAAAAAAAACACTTTGATTGTTGACTAAGTTGAAACAAAATTGCATCAAATTGGTATACACGTATTTCATGCTAATTTAAGTTTTTTTAATTGCCTTGCTTCTATGTACTTTTGGTCTATTTTGATTAACAGATTACACTTTTCTACAAGTGGCTTGTGTCTTCTTAAGACATGCCTAATGAGTGCTGGTTTCTTTCCAATTCGATATTTGTTTCCACAAGCTGAAATTGGGCACTCTACTAAAACTTCTTGCTTCCTTTCTGTTGGTGTACAGCACTCACTAGCAGCCGTGTCCTCTTCAGGTACCTCAGACACAACAGTATCTGCATGCTCAGTCGGAAGGACCTGGAAATGAAATTTAGGTATTAAGTCACCTCTAGTATATTTCATATGATTGATATTCTCTCGTAAGTATTATACCACTTAAATTGATTAAAGACATGAACCATTATTACTGAAAGTAACCAAATTGAATAGAGAGCAGCTTGTGAAGTTGTAGTGTGCATGTATTTATTCGCTGAAAGCTTTTTTTCACATACCACACACATACCCCTTTCCACCGCTCACATGTGTTAACACATTGTGATTTCCCATCCCCAAAAAATAGTAAACATAACAATCATGCACTTAGAATCAAATTGATTAAAGTAGTGTATTCTGCATTTATTGAGGTAACAGGAAATATTAAAATCTCAATTTAGGTCAGGAGGGGATTTACGCCAATATGTCAAATAATCAATAAATAAAGGATAATAATGCTGTGTGTCCATTTCTTTTACCTTTGCTTTTAAAGACTTCTCTAAGATAGATGCCATCTGATACATGCTTTCAGTTGGAATGAAGCCTCTGCTTAGATACGTGTTGAGGTGCTCGGGCATAAAAGCTGCAATTAACAGCGACATGTCGAGATGAATTTGGTGAGGTCTAAAAGGAAGCACAAAAGGGAATGAGGAAACAATATTGTACTGCATTTCAAATGAGAATAAAAGCTACTTCTTACATGCACTGGCATTTCGGTGAATTAATGCCTTCTGGAATCCATCCTACAGTTCCGAAATTTATGGCCTCTGCAAAATTCCACCCAAGGTTGAAGCCGAAGTGGGCTGCATTTGGATAGAGGACAACAGCCTCACCAGGATATTGGATGACCTGAATAAGATCACAGTGAAAGAGACAAAATAAAGAAATGGCATTCATGGAAACTGAGAAAGAGACAAACCGTGACTTACAACTTTGTATGGGATTAGACGATCCCTCAGCCATTTGGGAGTCAGTAAGATTGTCTTGTGGCCCAATGAGTTCCAGCATGAGGTGTTACCCAAAGAAACACCACTTCTTCGCAAATGAAACATTAACAGGAGAAGGGCATCTGGAGGGATCACTATCCTGCAAGAAAAGCAGTAATAGATAATCAACATGAAGTATGAGCAGAAATAAAGATGAAAAGTGACATGCACTTCATAACGCACAATGATACTGGCACTCACCACAGCTTGATATGGCCAAAGTGTAAAAAGTCGATGCTCCATAGGGAAGCATCTTCAATGTGTACAGCGAAGAAAGAATGTTTTGTTCCAACGTACACATTTGGAGAAGAGAGGCCATCATAATGTTGTTTCATAATATTAAGAATGTTCTTCAATCTTGATAAACAAAGCTTTTCAGTTACTGAGATCGGTTCACTTTTTGTTTTTACAGTTATTCCTGCAGCATAATAGATGTTTTCTCTTCCTACAGAATTTGTGGAAGCTCCTTCGTCTTCCGATTCTTCTGAATCCTCCAGACAGCTGTCCTGACTACATTCTGGGCATGAACAAAGCACTGGTTCCCTCTTCTTCTCAGCAAAAGAGGTCTTATTTTGATCAAACTTGTTGCGGAGTGCAGTGCCCTCCTGTAGCAAGCATTGCTTCTCACTCTGTGAAATTTTGTTCGAAGATGACCGCTCGCAGTAGCTGGAGATAGCGTCTTCAAAGAAATGCTCTAACAATGCATTCAAACCTTCAGTGTTCAGTTTCTCAGAGCTGATAGAAAAGATACATACCATGAGTGTTTAAGCACCATTGATAAGAATTTAGGACCACATAAAAGAGATGAATTACCAGCAAGTACACTGACTATACGAGGAGAGAGATAATGCATTTTTTCTGAATGCTTTCTGATTTGGTTTACCAGCTGTACACCTCTTGAAAGTGTAAATGTCTTCATTGGGAGCTTTGCATAGCTTCTGACCGAAGACATTTCGTATGTCCCCTTTAACGAGCTCCAATATTTTTGAAGGTGACTGAGTCCTGCAATCAGGATCTATAACCATCTGCACAGACATACAGATAAATGCATCTTGATATAAAGATTCGAAACAGTAATAACACCGAAAGGTTAGGTTTTTGTTCTGCTACCTTAAATACTCCATCCACGCGTCCGACTCCTTCCTCTTCTATCCCAGTTATGTAGGAATGAAAACATTCAAAATCAGCTTCTTTGGGATGAAGTTCCACGATTTTTGAGTCCTCCATGCTGTTGAGACGAATAAGTCAAGGTAATGTTCGGAACCCGAATGAAGGAACACAGGTGAAGTACACTCATTTGTCAACAGAATGGAATGGATTTGTCATAGCAGAAAATCAGAGAGAAAAGTATGACAAATCCTGCGCTGTGCGCAAACAATCGTGAAAAGCGAGTGCGCGAAGACACTGGTGTTTTGCCTTTCTCACAAGGTACTCGAGACGTGCTCGAAACACTCTCTTTTCGCATTTTGCTTGGGAAAATTATATCATGGAAACCACCGGAAAAACCACCAGTACTAGGGTGAGATGTTAGAATTGAGTTGAGTCGAAATATCTCCGTGGCAGAAACACCGTTCTGTGGTTAGAACGTAACAGTTTTCTGATGGTTGTTGTCTACTTTGAATCTGTGACATGTATATGACAGTTGTAACAATGTGCTGCCCGGAGGCCTTTGTAAAATTCATTTTAAAGCTGTTAAAAGCGTTGCGATGTTAGTGCACGATTCGGTACGACCACGTCTGAAACTGAGGTAAAAAAAAACAACATTATATGACTTATGTTAGTTTTCTGTTATTTGTAGGTGGTGCGGGAGCCCCCTCCTACAAGTGGTCATGCAGGGACAGGTACAACTGGACGTGCCAGTAAAAGGCTGCACATTGTGCAGGCGTATCGATTTTGTACTTATTGCGGGCTCAACTTGGAGGACAAAAGCAGCAATGACGATTTACAGAAGTGTCCAACGAAACGGAATTTGAAATGTCATGTTGCGCTGCATCACTCAGTGCAACTATGTCTTGACCAAGGCCTGGAACATGATAGTGAAACTGATGGAGTCAGTGCGAATCAATTCCTTCGCCAGCTACATGTGATGAACAATGTTCTGTCTTCACTTAAGAGCTACAATTATAATGTAGTTCCAGCCTGCCATTTCTTCGAAGCCACGTGAGTGAAGACAATTTTGCATTTGATCGTGCGTTTCTTGAATACGGGAAGGACTTTAAAAAACTTCCTTCTGCTGTTTGATATTTTTCTGCCACCTACAGGAAGTGTTTACCACTGGGAGATGACTCTACCCAAGATATGAAGGATAAAGTATTTAGTGATTTTCAGCACGAAGCCAAAGAAGCCTTCGGGAAGTATAGGGTTATATATTTACGTGGAATCACTGTGCCATCACGGTATTCTGAATTGCTACCTGTTCCTGAAACAAATTATTCAGATGTGGCTTGGGCAGGATGCAAGCCTCCTAGATCCAATACGTTTTCTGTACAGCAGGTGTTGTCACAGAAGGAAAAGGATGCATGTGTTGAGGAAGTAACTCTTATCTTGCAAACCATAGTGAAAGCATATGAATAAATGGAATGTACTGAATGATTCTAATGTTTGTGTATTCGGTTTTATGTGATCAGTCTCCACTTTTGTGCGTTAGTGCTTTGCAACAATTTCTTTTTCATTTATAACTTGTCATTATCTTTGTTTAAGTTTTGTTGTGTTCAAAGTAGTGTAAGTAATGGATGTAACGTTTCCTTTGCTACTCCTTCCCCCTCCAAAATATGTGTAAACCCTTAATTTGCTGCTTCATACACACTTAATTTAAAGGCTGTAAAGCATGAAGCCGCAACACTCATTTTGTGTGTTAATTTTCCTCCTACGTAATGCCTCTGTATATGTATATACCTTTTCCCGTTTTGAAAGGTTCTCCAAGCTTGCGTCACAAGTGGCAAATAATGTGATCTACTGGTAATGGTGTGGAAAAAACAATGTGCGAACGCAATAAAACAAAGTGCATGCACTTCAGAGTTATTACTGGCTGTACCCTTATCTTATGTACTTTGGGAAGTGCGCAAATCCTCGTTTGGCTATGTGCAGACATGAATAACTGAGTACAATTTATGCACTCCAAAGTGAGCAAAAGGTCAAGAAGAAAAAGAAAGTGAATGGGCAAAGGTCTTTTTATTGGAAACAAATGATGCCGAAAAGCAATCGCACACATTCTGCTTCAATGCTTGAGATAAACTGACAATTATAAAGAAAAAATTATCAAGCAAGTAGTTAATAAAAATACAAAATAACACTGATTTGTAAAGATCATAAGAGTCAAGCGCACCATCATCTACAACACTAACATACACAGTCACAAATAAAACAAAGTATTGAAAGCAGTTAATAACCTACTCATCCCGGATACATTCCCTACTGTCACAACAATTGGCTGATTTCTTTAGCCACGGGAGAAACACATTAAGAATTGAGTATTTCAGACTCTGTTACAGAAACAAAGAAAAATAAGTCATTAAGTGTAATGGACTAATCTCACAGGTAATGATCTAATTCAAAGTTTCTCGCAAGTTGACATCAGGGAAGGGAGATGGAAAAAACTCAACTCTACTCATAAATGTAATCAACCCATACATGCAATGCTCAAGACTTTGCCACCCACACTCTTTTCATAAAGCGTACAAGAGGATAATAGTTGTCCAGCACATCTTTCAAAATCGTGTTTCTGTTTTTCTTGTGGTACCTAATAACATGATTGAAAAGTTGAATGAGGCGGTCCGGGGCGTTTTTGCACTCGAAAGTGCATGATGGGCATTCAGCAAGGCGTATCCGACCACAAAACTGCATTTTCTTAGAACTTTGTGCCACTTTTTCACAAAACTGCATAAAATTACTGAAATCTTCAACAGATTTGACCTTCCCCTTGTATCTGAAAATATTTTTTGTTCCAATGACACTTTTATTTTCCACTGGTATTAAATGATGCTCCTCACAGTCATCTAGTTCTTTCTTGATCTCATCTAAATTCATTTCCTGCAATTGGATATAACTTCATGAGTGAAATAGAATATTTTGATATTGAATAATATTGAATATTTAGACTACATTCACTTAGTTTCTACTTTGAACCCACCTCTATTTCAAGCGACGTGTCTAATTGATGCAATCCTAAGTCTTGTTCACCACTAAACCATAGCTCTGTCTTGAATTCTGTGTCAGCATGATTTGAAGCCATATAATTAATCATCGCATTATACTCCCGCTGGTAGCCAGTTCCCTCCAGCTTCACATCTGCTAGACCTGGTGCCATATTCATAACCTACACACAACAGTATTATGGAACAAATTAGACCAACTTATGCACACATATTCAGATTGGGATGTAATACGTAACATTACATATTACCTCCTCCAAGAAGAAACAATAAAGTCCTCCAGAATCTGTACCCGCTCAAACTTCAATTTCCACACAGGATACTTGTAAGCATAGCATAGCATAAATCCTGAAAAACAAGAAACATAATAAATGGGACAGCATGTGTAAGGGAATTCTTCACTTCGAAAGTAGGGT
>JAPTSV010000899.1:0-25232 GCA_026979955.1 Megalurothrips usitatus | reverse complement strand
TTGTACACTGAAGAAAAGCCATTACACCAATGAGAAACGCTTACTAGCGTCCGACTTGTTTGGTGCAGACACCTACAAACGTCGTACAGTGCACCGCATAAAATGCAGGTCTGGTACGAAAGGATGAGCCGAGTATTGAAAGCGACGGAACCAGACTACATGGGAAACTCCATACGGGACGGAAAGCGGTACGGAGAGTTCCGTTTAATTTAAACCGCCGTTTTCCGTATCGCAGCTTCCGTACCATACAGGCATCTCGGTGTCCCCCCCCCCTCCCCCCTAACCCCGGTAGCCTGCGGTTTGCCGTTCCGTTTGTTGAAAACGCTACGTTCCCTTCCGTTAGGGTGTGACCAACCAGCGGCAACTCCCCCGGCCCGGCTGTGGCCATGTTCGGTCGGGATCGGCAGGACGCGGCGGCCGGACGCCGAATTCGTAACATAAAATCATGATATCTCAACGAAAACAAATTCACATTTCAAGAATGGGGGTGAAATACATACACAACTTGTGCACGAGTTTTTTTTCGAATACAGTAGCACGGAACGGAAGGAAAAAAATATGGAAGGGTTCCTTGAAGTTTTTGACGTAGTATTTAACCCTCATTCTTAAAATTTGGCCCTACCAAACGTCTGACAAAGCGTCTGGCCGGCACTTGAGTTGGCAGTGTAACTGGGACCAATATTCCGCTTTCAAAAGTAAGTTCAAGGTAGTTCTACCTATGTGTAAACTAGGGTCGAAACAGCCCATTAGATCACAATAGGCAGGTGGCCATGAAAATCACAGTATTGCATATGTAATGTCTTAGCTTTCGAAGGACTTGGACAAAAACTTTTGGTGCAAAAATATCTTACATGACGAAAACCATTTGAAGTGCGGATTTTTGTCCGACGCCACACTCACAGGCGCAAGAAGTACGATGTTAGTTTGTTAGCTGAACAGCTGTTATCTTTCTACCTTCGACAAAACAGCCGGCGGGGTTGCGGCTTTTTCTTGGCTGCGTTGGCAGCCCTCGCAAAATAGGTATTCCCTGGTTTGATTTTGAGTAATTCGCGGTGTCGTTGTGTTCAAAGGCGTCATGATGCACCATATTTACAATCAAAATCTCCAAGAAACGGGATAAGGAATAGTAACAGGTTCAAAAAAGTGAAAAACAAAAGTTAGTAAATTGTGATTTTACTGGCTGCACTGCCCTATCATATCAAAAAGAGTAACAAGCTGGCCCGTCCCACCGTCCAACCTCGGTGTCGGTTCCGCTCCGCTCCACCGGCACCTCGGTTCGACAGGGGGACATGGCCAGCTTGTCCGGCCGGCGGCGTTCGCCGGGGCCTCCGGTCCGGCCCCCGCCTCAAGTCACTAGAGATGCGTCCGCTGGTACATATTTTTGTAACGATTAAAATCGCTAACCTCAGCCCGTGCCGACACGCGGCGGAGTGCGCCTTGCAGGCGCACCACACGCAACGGCCAACCCTAACCTAACAAATCAAACAATGCCCATAAAACAGAAACGCGACAAAAATTTTAAAATTGTTGCCGCCGTACGTTTATATACGCCATAAAAGGAGTCTATTCTCCAAATTTGAACTTTCTCTGTCAACGATAAGTCAGCAAACAGACGTCCGAACGAACGAACGGACGAACAGTCGGCATCAGACTATAAGCCCGGCTCCTGTACGTTTTTACCGAAACGTGTCGGGACGGGCTAACAATCGCATTTTCCAAACAAATGTGGGACAAAAAACAGCAAATGGAATTCTTACGTTGTTATAGCGTGCTGAAGGTAGTTCCTGTGCGACAACTCTACTCCTTTCGGCAATCCTGTTGTGCCGCTAGAACACAATATAAGGCATGTACTCGTCTCTGGGTCTACATAAGCTGGGCAGAATGTCGCACTTGAGCCGGTACAGGCCGAACACAAATCTGAAAGTCTTCTGACGGTGGCAGAGAGTGCCGTAGGGGTCTGACGCCCTATCAACACAAGCTCGCGGACGCAGCCGAGCTTACCGGCCACAGCATTCACTTTGTGTAACGTGAGAGCACTGGCAAATATCATGCGAGGTCTTGAAATGCTCATTGCGTGCATCAGCTCTTCTGCGGACAGAGGGAGAACTTCAAAATGCAGAACAAACCGAAGGAGTTTCTTTGAATACCTAGAAAATTACGAAGCTAAAATTTCACAGGTCATCCATCTTACCCCTCCCCTTTTCCTTAAATTTGAGGTCGTAATAATTTTGGCCCTTGATTTGGAAAGGGCTGATTCCGTTACATCCATCAGGTCGATACTCAGATTGGGTTTCAGAGATACCATTACGAGCGAGGGGGTTTTCACTCCGGATTTTGGTGTACAGGCCACTCGGTATTACGGGTATTACGGGTATTACACGGTATTACATGTATTACACGGTATTACACGGTATTACACGGTATTACACGGTATTACGCTGGTATTACACGGTATTACGCGGGTATTACACGGTATTACGCGGGTATTACGTTGCCGTATTACGTTTCACGGTGTAGTAGCGTTGCCCCAGCATTAATCACCTCGCGTTTTCGCGAGCAGGGTTGGACTGGCTACCTAAGGGCCCCGGCGGCCCAAACGGCTGAGCGCCCCTTCCACTCCCCCCCCCCCCCAAGAATTAAAATGTATTGAAAAAAAAACTGAGATGGCTGAGGGCATAGGAGGCTTATAAAAGAACAGATTCCAACACCATTTTCATTTGTGCAACAAAGGAGTCGAGTGCCTACCCCTTACGAAGGAGTGGCCACATTTCAGTCAGTTAGTCGGGTAGCTGTCATGTTTCATTTTATTTCTCTAAGACTGTTCACGCTTTTATCAAATTATTGTACTGGGGGCAAGGGCGGGTACCTTGTCAACCAGATTAATTGAGTGGCATCCCCCTCCGTGTGTGCAATTGCTCTCCAACCCCGTACATCTCTGTGCATATCCTTTGGAAAGGGCCCCAGCCCGGCCCGGGTCCCCGGCGGCGATACGAATCGCCGCCCTGGTCAGTCCGAGCCTGTTCGCGGGACGAGTCCGAAGCGCCGTATAGATAGGCAGCCCAACGAGCATCCACCCGCCCGCTCAATCCGCCATACCAGGGCTGAAAAAATGAAACTCAAAAGTGAAACGAAATTAAAAAACTGGAGCCAACATAACCTCACAATCCCAAAATCATAACTTCCCGACAGCATTGAAGAAGTATGTAGTACAGTGAAAACCAAGCATCGGAAGTAAGCTCAGAGTTCCAGCATACGTATTTTTGAACAATTACTTACAGTTTTAAGGGAGCAATGAAGATGCCCTTTCCGCGATACCGCCCAACCCTCCGCTGCCTCCGCAACTCGTCCCACTCCAGCAACAAGAACAACGCGGTCTGTGCCGGGAAGGGCGGGAATGGCAGGTTGGGAGAGGGGGGGAGGGAGCAGGGACAGGGGGGAGAAGCAGAGTCGGTATACTTCGTCCACAACATTGTAGCCTCGTCCGCCGGCATTCCCTTCGTTCTCATTCAATGATCACTTCGTCATTGAGTTCGGTGATACAATCAAGCTCAAACATTGGTTGCAGTGGTTAGGGAGACGAAATAAAATTCGCGGTATTACGTTGTATTACACGGTATTACAGCGTATTACTGGGTATTACAAGGTATTACATAGTATTACAAGGTATTACAGGGTATTACGCGGTATTACGGGGTATTACAGGGTATTACAGGACAACTTGTACAGGGTATTACGGAAGTGAAAACCCCCTCGATTACGAGAGCGGTAATTTTGAACCTCAGAGAAAAATTCGTATGCACAATTTTGTCCATGGCTATGGACGATTCTGTGCGTCCATAAGGCGGTAAGAAAATTGTGACTGCAGATGGACAATATTGTGACCTTTTGTAGACAAAGTATTAAGTTGTCCACAATCTATTTACAATGTTGTCCATCTCGAGTCACATTTTTGTCACTAGCCTATGGACGAACAGAATCGTCCATAGCCATGGACAAAATTGTCCATTGACTATTTGAGAGACGTCTGTTGGTAGTTGGAACATATCTCCTCCACTTTGATAAATAGGATCCGTTCGTCGTGCACTCGGCAACAAAATTAGCGGCCCATTTTGTTTGTCTCGCCGTTGAGCCCCCGATGCACCAAATGCACCCTTTGGAGGGTACACTGAGAGAAATGTTTCATAGAGAGTATCGAAACTTTGGTTGCCAGATCTAAACACTTTGATGATATCTGAACTAACCAAAGATTTCGGCGTGGCGCCCAAATCTGTTTGATTACCTTGTTTGATGCACCGCATCAAACAGGTTCAATGGCTATGCCATTCTTATTTTAATCGTGGCTTAAAACAGCTTTTTTTGTCACAACCAAAGCCGCTTATTGCGGACGCTGATGCTGATTCGTTTCGGTCCCAAAATATTTTTAGTTTACTTTTAAAATATAAGCAAAAGTATGCTTTGCACTGTTTTTTTTTTTTAAAAAACAGACAGCGGTGCTTTATACCGACAGTTTTGGACATTTCATGGTGTAGAAACTGATCACGCCCCGGACGGGAATCGATCCCCCGACCGAACCCGCCTCATACTTCGCACGGCGGGCGCGAAACCCACTGAGCCACCGAGACAACTGCGTTGCCCCGCATCGCGCCGTGATGGCAGTCAGCTAGCAGTCAGATGGCAGTCAGCACTAGTGCGCTGGTAATCAAGTACGTTTGGTGACTAGCACCGAACTGGTTTTCGTGTCCCGCATCAAATAGGTTCGAACTGGTCACCTTTAAAAGACGGCACCAAAGGGCTTGATGCCAACATCCAAAGACTGTGATTGAAGCGCCAGACAGAACTGATAGAACAAACTTTGATGCCCGAGACCA
This sequence comes from Megalurothrips usitatus, assembly GCA_026979955.1. Taxonomy (NCBI): domain Eukaryota; kingdom Metazoa; phylum Arthropoda; class Insecta; order Thysanoptera; family Thripidae; genus Megalurothrips; species Megalurothrips usitatus. The sequence continues at coordinate 20,364 of JAPTSV010000899.1, read as the reverse complement.
AAGTTTTAATTTCGTATACAAAACATTTCTCTCAGTGTAGACGGCTCTTAGTGTCCACTTAAAGCTCTTTAAGTGCAACACTCGCATTCCACCCCTATCCGTCTCAGCGCTAAGTGAAGGAGGGCAGAACTCTGTGTGCACGTTATCAACCCTCTCACCGCAAGAGTCGAAAAAGTGTAAAAATCGGCAAGGGGTTGAACCTTCACAACAGTGGCTCGGCGGGGGTGGTAGTCCATGCCAAATTTAACAGTGGTGTCTTCTGTCGATTTGTAACACATTTTTAGGCTAAAAACAAAACTACAGGTGGCTCGACGGGGGGGGGGGGGGGTTGAGCAGCCTGTGCAATAGGGTGGGATTGTATGAGAGGCGGAACCCATACAAAAAATTTGACCACCCTGGGTACGCAAAACCGCTACATCATTCGCACAATCACTACTCCCTCACTCGAAGGAGTACTGCGTCGGATATTGGTGGAGCGCGAATGCCACACTTCGAGAGCTTCGCGTGGGCACTTGGAACGGTCGAACCTCCAAAGGGCTCATTCTTGGGTGCATCGGGGACTTAGCGGCGATCCTGAGAATAGGTGGGCCGCTAAGTTTGTTGCCGATTTTATTTTGACTAAGTGGCTGTAGCCTACCTAATCCAGATACCTTATCGAAACACCTTTAGAATGGATTGAACCGCTTGACCTACAAAGGCAATATCTGTGACTCCGAAAAAAGGGCCGCAATTTCCACCTCAAAGTTTTACAGTGTGAGGCCTTAGTTTAACTGTGTATGAATGTGCGCCCTGCACAGGCATTCCGAATTCTTGGTTTTGTTTCTGAGGATTTAACTAGGGTGTACGATTTACCTTCTGTGTAGGCCGGATTGAATGGCGCACACACAGCGCCAACGTAAAATGTTGCCAGCACTGGGAGGCAAAAATCAAGACTATTTTCACTGGCGATTCCAACAACATCTCCCGGACCAATACCAAGTTCTTGCATGCGCCGAGCTATGCGAACACTTTTCTCCAGTATTTCCGAGTACGTTTGTGTTTCTCCTGTGGTGACATCAACCTGCGCCAAGAAAAGAACGTCAACTTTGCGTTACCTGTGAAAGTGAGAAAGTTACGTTATAGGCAACCTACAGCTGGTTGATCGAGGTAAAGCCCTCACCCCACTGGCTCAAAAATGTTGTCTATCTGCCCGCGCAAATTCTCGAGAACGGTTTGAAAGCTTACAGTTGGACCACATCTTTTTGGCTTCATTCATTTGCTTCATTGAGTCTACCACGGTGCCATTGAGTTGGCACCGGTGCCAATAGGTTTCTTAGATATTTATCACAAGTAGTCCAAAATTTAAAAGCCGCCGGGTGCCTGGTGGCCAAGGCAAGTTTACGCCAGGGGTGGAGGGGTACATCAGCGAATCGAGTGGGTTGGGCTAACGTTTCGTGTTCTCTGACGAGGGAGTGGCACTCATAAAAGATTTGGCGCAATTCACATTCTTTATGCTTATCAGAAGGTTTGAGTGACAAAAATAGGCCTGGCAGTGTTACCAGGGTATCCCATCCAAAATCAAAAGTGTGAAAGATGAGTCGGTCGTGACACTATGAGGTGTTAATACACAAGGCAGGCGTACGCCAGACGGCGTCGTGGCGTAACAGGCTTCGCTCATTGCAAATCACTGTTCCGCCACTCCACGCCTGGCGCGGGCATCGCTCTTCCCGCGCGGTCTTCGGAGTATCGTAACTACGATCGTGTTCTGGCGGCCGATACGTTGACGTTGTGTTTTAATGAGTACTCGAATACCATCGAAGATGATTTCATGCGCCGGGAGGCACCCCTGCAAGCGGATTTCGTAAACAGCTATCTCTAAAAAATCACTTTTGAGGACCAAAATTGTTTTGAGTGTCATCGCAGCCCTTGAAAACATCAGCAAATGCCGCCCACCGACGCTTTCAGATGTTTGGGTATTGAAAAAATCGTAAAATATTACGGGGCTTGTGCGTGAGCTGAGTGTGACACAGGGGAACAGCTGTACCTGAGCGCTGGCGCCGCCGTGCTCTCTGAGTTTTTCCAACAAGTAGCACCCGATGGTGGTGTGCGGCACGGCGGGGGCGGCATCGCCGCGCACCACGTGTTCGGCGTCCATTCTCGCAGAGGCCCTGGGCGGCGCTGCACACTCGCCGGCGGGGCGCCGAGCGGCACTGGCGACCGCAGCTGACGCGGCGTCAGAGCTGCTGTACTGTACTGTGCGGGGTCTGCCTGGGTGCGAGAGAGACGCCCGGTCGGACATCCCTCTTTCACTACCGCGGTGAATACGGCGGTCTCTCTCGCACTCAGGCAGATCGCCACCGGGACCGCGCACGAGCGATAGGGCGGGTCATGGGGCTCAGCCGGCCCGGACTGACTGGGCGGCACACCATCTCCGTCCGAGCAGTTAGCAGAGCTTACGTAGTGCTGTCCCACTCACTCACGATAGGAAAGCCCCATGAGTGCGAGAGAGACGCACGAGAGGGCTGTTCGAACTCAGCCCGCTGGCCTGACTGACCCGATGCCTTTCGGGTGAGCGGCAGCACGAGGCGTGCACAGACGCCTCCGCGCTACACAATTCAATGTTGTACTTTGCAATGTAAGTACAGATCTGAGCACCCATTAAAATATTCTAACGTTACTTGTATAATGTATTAATTTGTGCACGCCAACGTACAAGATTTTTTTAATTGTATTATTTAATGCATTATCATCGTAGATAAGTCGTAATTGTCATCAATCAGGCGGTCGGCGACGCCTTACGGCAGACGAGAGTTGGGATTTACAGTGTCGATTGGGCACGCACACAGGCGCGGGTGGAGTATCTGAATAGATACGCTGGGGTAGAGTGGGCCAAAACGACATGACTTTCGAAATGTCATAACGAGTAAGTCGGATCTGGTGCTCCGGTGGCTACCGATCACAAAAATATTTTTTTGCGAATTTTTTGACCACCGGAAAAGGTCGCGCAGGGCCATCAAAGATTTGAATTTTACAAATTTGTTAAAAAGCCCTAATAGTGGCTTTGTCGTGCCGTTTGACAGGTAAGTATTGATCTGACAGAAAAATTCATAGAATATAAAATGTTCAGGATGGTCGGAAGTACCCGAGAACCTTTTTTCATATTTTTCGGCGAATATATTGTAGCCTACCTTTAAGGGGCAGAATCGAAAATTGTTTATTTCAGGCAATTTCATGACATTTTGAAGGCCACATTCTCTTTTTGTTTGAATTTGAGCAGTTTCGAACTACTCATTTCACTACATTACCCTCCCCCCCCCCCCCCACCCCTCTTTCCTCGAACAGGTTGAAACATGTTGGCGGTCGACAGCCGTTGAATGTTTGAACTTGCTCTAGATCTGAATTCGGTTTGACACCGCCACTTATGTTTCGGTCCGCATTTTCGTCAAACAGGTTGAAACAAGTTAGCGCACGATAGTCATTCAAAGTGTTTGAACGTGTTGTGCGCGCCGCCACTTATGTTTCGGTCCGTATCTCTCGTGCATATCGCTGTTCTTTCTTTTAAACATTTCTGTTGAGTCTCGCAAGTTTCGACGTATCGAGTTTTGAGTTCGCGAGTGGTCTCGTTTCGTACATTTCGCGAGTGATCTCGTCTGATCTGGTGCGTGTCGCGATCGAGTGATTGTATATATGAAGTGTTTCAATGGCTCCCATTCCCAATAGTGGAAGGACAAGGGCGGCCTATACGGCGTGGCTGATAGGGCCCAAATCTTCATCCCCATTGGCACAGCACAAATTTCCGTTGCTGCGCACAGTGATGCAGCGCGTGCTGTTTTTGCACAAGCCACCTGCAGTTTCCATCAGAGAGGCATGCTATCAAGCTTACAGAGAAGTACTGCCCCTCTGAGTGAAAGGTGGCTTCACCAAGGATGGCAGCCATCAGATCAGATCAGACGAGATCACTCGCGAAATGTACGAAACGAGACCACTCGCGAACTCAAAACTCGACACGTCGAAACTTGCGAGACTCAACAGAAACGTTTGAAAGAAAGAACAGCGATATGCACGAGAGATACGGACCGAAACATAAGTGGCGGCGCGCACAACACGTTCAAACACTTTGAATGACTATCGTGCGCTAACTTGTTTCAACCTGTTTGACGAAAATGCGGACCGAAACATAAGTGGCGGTGTCAAACCGAATTCAGATCTAGAGCAAGTTCAAACATTCAACGGCTGTCGACCGCCAACATGTTTCAACCTGTTCGAGGAAAGAGGGGTGGGGGGGGGGGAGGGTAATGTAGTGAAATGAGTAGTTCGAAACTGCTCAAATTCAAACAAAAAGAGAATGTGGCCTTCAAAATGTCATGACATTGCCTAAAATAGACAATTTTCGATTCTGCCCCTTGAAGGTAGGCTACAAAATATTCGCCGAAAAATATGAAAAAAGGTTCTCGGGTACTTCCGACCATCCTGAACATTTTATATTCTATGAATTTTTCTGTCAGATCAATACTTACCTGTCAAACGGCACGACAAAGCCACTATTAGGGCTTTTTAACAAATTTGTAAAATTCAAATCTTTGATGGCCCTGCGCGACCTTTTCCGGTGGTCAAAAAATTCGCAAAAAAATATTTTTGTGATCGGTAGCCACCGGAGCACCAGATCCGACTTACTCGTTATGACATTTCGAAAGTCATGTCGTTTTGGCCCACTCTAACGCTGGGGGTGTCGACATGGCTCGACGCACGCGGGACGCCGGGCCCGCCACAGCGCGGCAGCCGAGCCGGATGGGTGGCCTACCCACACGGGGCGGTAGACTCTGTATATCACGGCGCATGATGGAATACGAGACGGCGTTCTGACGATAACGGACAGAGATTATCATGAGACGCATTGCCCCCAGCAGAGAGTGAATGACATCCCAGCTCGGTTCAGGGTAAAAATTTCTGAAGTGGTCAAGCGCGTGAACGTGACTATGGGCGATCAAGATGAAACTTGCAGGGATGTTTACCCACTTGACCCTTAGTTCAAAACGCAACATAGTTTCGAGGTACGATTTCCGGTTCGGTGGGAAATGGCGGGAGTTTCAAAAGTGCACCGAACCATACTTCTGTGGATTTCTCGAAAACCAATTCGAATTGGTGAAATCTGGTTTGATATTCGGAGAGAGGATAAAATTCTGATCTTCAAAAGTATTTTTGAAAATTTTAGAGTGTGAAAAATTTTGCATGCGTAAAAGATTAAATCTATTTTTTAATGTAAAAAATTTGTTTACCAACTTGCAGAGTCGCACAATGGCTTAAAAAATACCTTGAACCTTCCTCTAAACGAAGACACCAACCACAAAAAAACGTTTTGTTTCGTTCCCGAGATATTGCGATTCTCCGGAACCCCTGCACACGGCTTTCCCACGGGCTTCTTGCTGGGGACCGCTCTTTTCGTCATTTTTACCATTCTCGTGTACTTCCGCGGCCTTGTCTCGGTGTTTCAAAAATACTTTTGAAGATCAGAATGTTATCCTCCGAATATCAAACCAGATTTCACCAATTCGAATTGATTTCGAGAAATCCACAAAAGTATGGTTCGGTGCACTTTTGAAACTCCCGTCATTTCCCACCGAACCGGAAATCGTACCTCGAAACTATGTTCCGTTTTGAACTAAGGGTCAAGTGGGTAAACATCCCTGCGAGTTTCATCTTGATCGCCCATAGTCACGTTTACGAGCTTGACCACTTCAGAAATTTTAACCCTCCAGCCCGAGGGTATACAGACGGGCGCAGTTAGTCTCTACAAACTTATAGCACGGTCGGTCCCTTCGCCAGTAGTGGTGTTAACGAGACAGTGTTATACATTATTACCTAACGTCTACACGCAGTGACGGTTAGTGGCGAGTGAACCGGAAGTGAAGAAGTGACAGTGCAAGCGCCACCGAAATACTGACGCCACGACCCACACGTACCGCGCACACACTCGCGTCACCCCGACAGCGGCCACAGCTGTTGCATAATTGGCTGAGCGATAGTGAAGCCCTGGACCGACTGGGTCAAAAATGTTTTGTCTGTCTGTTTGTCCGCGCGATATCACGAGAACGGTTTGACATAGAAAGCTCAAATCTGGACCACATCTTTCTTGCATCATACCAGAGTCAACCTCCCCTCAGGAACACCGCAGCCCAAGCGGTTTCTTAGATAATTTTCACATGTGGTCCAAAATTCTAAATCCGCCGGTTGGGTAAAGGGTCATTCCACGCCAAGTGATCCAACTGCAAAAATTCGATGTCACAGATCGAAGCCAAAGTTGCAGGGTAGGTTTCGGCTACGCCAATAGTGCGTAATCCAAAAGGATTTGCCTGAAATGTGCCTGGAAGCGAAATAAAAGCGATTCAAAGTGGGCCATGTACGGCCGCCGGCGAGGTGATATGCAAAAACAATATTTTGAACCACGCATCGGATCGCAAAACCGAGCACACCAAAAAATAGGTCTTGCGATTCTGATCACCTCAGCCGTTTTTGAAAATTTTTGTCAACAATTCTTTTTTTGAAAAAATGCGTACTAAACTTTTGAAAATTCACAAAAGCTCTGACTATCCATATTATTCTACGAAACGTATATCAAAAAATTTGCCAACTCACAAACATGCGATGAAAAAAGAATGGGGAGGGTAATATTTTCTGTTGCCGAGAAATCTTCTATTTCGTTCCCTTTTCAGCTCGCGGCGCCTTCTGCTGCTGCGGTCGCCATGTTCCGCGCGCGGCGGCCGGGAGAGCGGCCTCGCGCGAGGTTAGGAAGGCTGTTGTGTCTACGTCATTAGCTGGCCTGTTGGTTTTAGGGCGAAAAGTATTCGTCGCCAACCGACCAGTTTTGGACGAAGGACTTCGAATTTATGTGCAAAAAATTATAGGGAGCTGGCTGACAAACTGCAGTGAGGTTATGTTCAAGCCTCGCGCGAGGCCGCTCTCCCGGCCGCCGCGCGCGGAACATGGCGACCGCAGCAGCAGACGGCGCCGCGAGCTGAAAAGGGAACGAAATAGAAGATTTCTCGGCAACAGAAAATATTACCCTCCCCATTCTTTTTTCATCGCATGTTTGTGAGTTGGCAAATTTTTTGATATACGTTTCGTAGAATAATATGGATAGTCAGAGCTTTTGTGAATTTTCAAAAGTTTAGTACGCATTTTTTCAAAAAAAGAATTGTTGACAAAAATTTTCAAAAACGGCTGAGGTGATCAGAATCGCAAGACCTATTTTTTGGTGTGCTCGGTTTTGCGATCCGATGCGTGGTTCAAAATATTGTTTTTGCATATCACCTCGCCGGCGGCCGTACATGGCCCACTTTGAATCGCTTTTATTTCGCTTCCAGGCACATTTCAGGCAAATCCTTTTGGATTACGCACTATTGGCGTAGCCGAAACCTACCCTACAACTTTGGCTTCGATCTGTGACATCGAATTTTTGCAGTTGGATCACTTGGCGTGGAATGACCCTAAAGTCAGTATGCGCCATGCGCCTGTCGTGGAGGGGCGGATCAGTGACGCGAGTGGATTACGCTCGGTTAGGTTAGTAGGGGCCTGGATAGGCTAGGCTCGGGCAGGTAAGGGTAGGTTAGGACTGGTTGAGCGGCATTGGTAAGAAAAGGCTGATATAAGATACGTTTGGAAGCCAGAAAATGAGCGTGGTTCCGACCGTGCGGAGAGAGTAACGCCCGCAGGGCGTCTTACTGACCGGCCCCGCAGGGTCCTACTCGTCGGGTGACAGCCGCCGGCAGGCCAAGGTAGGCGTGCGGCAGGCCAAGGTAGGCGTGCGCCAGGCGTGGAGTTATGGAACAGTGATTAGCGACGAGCGAAGCCTGTTACGCCACGACGCGGTCTGGCGTACGCCTACCTTGTATACAATCATTATGTATTACAAGGTATGTACAAAACTGTACTTAGTAACGTGTGCCCATCTCTGTACAGAATATTGAGAATATACATTGTACAGTCTGAGTGCTAACTGGGTCTGCCGATCTGCCGACTTTGCTACGCCATAAAGCGTCGCGCCACTGCGTCGCCTCTCACTTAGGGCATTCAACACATACAGAACAATTCCAGTGCGGCCAGGTGCAGTAAGGTAAACTGGGTTGTTTTGTAACAGGGTCGTTCCACATCACCGCAAGCATTCGTAAACAGGCATCGCCGTGGCGTAACAGGCTTCGCTCATCGCGAATCACCGTTCCGCCACTCCACGCCTGGTCCACGCCTACCTTGGCCTGACGGCGGCTGTCTTGTGACGAGCAAGACCCTGGGGGGCCAATCTAACAGTAGGGCGCCCTGCGGACGTCGCTGTTTCCGGCCGGTCACACCTACGCTTATGTTCTGGCAGCCGGACGTATCATGCATTGCCTTTTCGTTATCAATGCCGCTCAACCAGTCTTAACCTACCCTTACCTACCTGGGCATAAAATACCCAGGCCTCTACATATCTAACCTAACGGAGCGTAACCTACTGGAATCACTGATCCGGCCCTACCTGACAGGCGCATGTCGCATACTCATCCAACCGTTGGATTTTAAATTTTATACCACTTGTTGGCTGAGCGATAGCAAAGCCCTAGACCGACTGGGTCAAAAATGTTTTGTCTGTTTGTCCGCGCGATATCTCGAGAACGGTTAGACGTAGAAAGCTCAAATTTGGGCCACATCTTTCTTGCATCATACCAGAGTCAACCTCCCCTCAAAGGCACCACAGCTCAAGCGGTTTCTAAGATAATTTTTACAAATGGTTTAAAATTTAAAATCCGCCGGTTGGGTGAGGTCAGGAAGCGCCATACGCCTGTCAGTGCCCCCCCCCCTTAAATTCGCGCCTGCTTCTTTTATGTTTTTTGCAGCCACCGAAGAAATCTCAGGAAGAAGAATGAAGATGATGCCCAGCAGAGAGGAAAATCTAGAATTGAAAACGAAATGTAGACTTCTTTAAAAATGCTTGCGCAGCTTTTGCGCTTGCTGATGGATGTCAAGAGAACCAAATTAAGATTTCAAAACAGCTTCGACTTTTTCTTTCTCTTCTACTCTCTTCTGTTCCTACTTACGCATTTAAAAATTCCAGCGCCTATAGACTGGCCCTCGAGGCAGGACTTCCAACGTTAAAAGTAGGTCGTAAAAGTAGGTATGAACATAAGGTAGGCGTACGCCAGACCGCGTCGTGGCGTAACAGGCTTCGCTTACCACGAATCACTGTTCCGCCACTCCACTCCTGGCCCACGCCTACCTTGGCCTGCCGGCGGCTGTCACCTGCCGAGTAGGACCCTGCGGGGCCAATCAGTCAGTAGGACTCGCTGCTGGCGTCACTCTTGCCGCACGGTCGCAACCGCGCTCGTGTTCTCACTTCTGAACGTATCTTGCATCACACTTTCGTTATCAATGCCACTCAACCAGCCCTAACCTAACCTCACCGGGCGTAACCCACTCGAGTCACTGATCCGCCCCTTCCTGACAGGCGCATGGCGCATACTGACCTCACCCAACTGGCGGATTTTCAATTTTAGACCACTTGTAAAAATTATCTTAGAAACCGCTTGAGTTGCGGTGCCCCCGAGGGGAGGTTGACTCTGGTATGATGCAAGAAAGATGTGGTCCAAATTTGAGCTCTCTACGTCTAACCGTTCTCGAGAAATCGCGCGGACAAACAGACAGACAGACAAAACATTTTTGACCTAGTCGGGTAAGGGCTTCGCTTTCGCTCAGCCAAAAAGGGGAATGCATTCGTGACTCGAAACAGCGAATCTCCGTTCGGTGATTCGAAACGTGAGACCACGCGGCCGCACTGATATTGTAGGGAAGACTCGCGCAAATGACTGTCACAAGCTGCGGCCGCGGGCCACGGGACGCCGAGCTCGGAAGCCAACGCGAACAATCACAGAGTATTACAATTTACTGAAAACAAAATTTAAACCTGATGGACAACTAAACTGACCTTCGTAATGCATTGATGTAGATCACAATTTTGTAATTTTTTAAGAGTCATGAATATTTTGATATTTTAATAGACAAAACACCGCATGTGGCCCTCACAGCCCATGGCCGCGGCGCAGGGCTGCGCTGAGCTGGGCGGCGCCCGCTAACATGCCAACAATGGTTCCAGAAGGGAAAGCAGAGGGGAGAAACCGATGCGGTTTTGGACGGAATATTATGATTTGAATACTTTTACCTGATGCAATGACATGGTACCATATGAAATAATAATATTTTTGTTAGTTTCTAGTTCATACAGACACACCAATGAGAATGTAGAAACACACAAAAAAAAATCCAGCGCCGAAACCGCTGAGTGGTCCTCGTGGGCCAGGATTTCCAACGTTAAAAGCAGGTTAACGATTTTATGAACGTAAAAATAAGAAAGTATTCGGTTGGAACCGGGGTCTATCTTTCCGGTGATTCGACGCTTCACACAGCGCGGCTACACCGACATTGTAGGAAAAGGCCGTCCGTATGACTGTCACAAGCTGCGGCGCCGGCCTGCGGGCCACGGGACGCCGAACTGGGAAGCCGAGGCAACAATAACAGAATATTAAAATTTATTGAAACGATATTTAAACGCGATACAACTAACCTTGGTAATGCATTGATGCAGATCACAAATTTGCAATTTTTTTAGGAGTTATGAACTTTCTGATATTTTAACCGACGACAGCACATTTGGTTTTCACAAGACAATGACGGCCGCATGGCCGCCGCCAGCCGCGGCTCGTGGGGCCTGCGGGGCCTGCTAACTTGCCAACAATGGTTTCAGAAGGGAACGCAGAGGGGAAAACTGATGTTTTTTTTATTATGATTTTAACACTTTTACCTGATGTAATTAGAAGGTGGCATATGAAACATATATATTTTTGATAGTTTTTAGTTCATACACAACCCCAACCAACTCCAATGGCCGTTTCCGGTCGCTAAAATTCTCCCCCCCCCCCCCCCCCCCCCCCGCCACGGGCGGCTCGGTAGGCGGCCTCCAATCTGACACTCTCCCGGCGTCCGTTCAACGACACACACCAGCTGCATTTAAAATTCCGTCCGTGATCTTGAGGCGAGTTTGAGATTACTTTAGTATTGTCTTCGTCGAATCATTGATTGTGGTGGCCTTCAGACAGCGTTTTCTCGCAATTTCACAATTTTATATGGCAAGATATTTTTGCGTCTCTCTCGGAGTAGAGGCAGCAGTGTGTAAACAGTCGTCTGCTCCGGACCACCCGCCCCACATGTCAGGAAGGCAGGTAAGTGTGACAAATTTTGTGTTTTTACAGATATTTTTCTTTGATTTCAGTTGATTTTTAGTCCTCGGTCATGGGCGGGGCCAAAGTGAAGCGGTGTGCTGTCCCGGGGTGTCAGTACTCCGTTCAGAGTGGTGATGGAAAGCCCATTTTTAAGTTCCCTCAAGAGCCCGAACGGTACGTTTCTTCATAACATTGTCCAGTTTCACCGTAATTGTCATTCTATAGTGTCTCTCGATTCCTCTCTTTATTTTTAGTCGTCGTGAGTGGGTCCGCCTGGTGGGCAACGAGGACCTGGCCATTTTAACTCCCATCAAAACCATCATCTCAACCCGTTTCATCTGCCCATCTCATTTTGCCAGTGATAACACATTTTGGGACAAGTACCAGCGTCGTTTAAGGAGGACTGCTGTGCCCAGCCTCCACCTGCCAGCACCCCTGTCAGCTAGCCACCTTTCTATTTATGATGGTATGCATGTGTGCAAGTAAATCATTATTGTTCATCCCTTGTCAGACAGAGCCATATTATAATTTGGACTCTAGTAAAGTTACATGGGGCTTCCCATTTATATTTAACCAGTTTACTGTATTGCACCTATACACTTTTGTATGTTCTGGTTTCTAACGTTGATCTTTATTGTTGTTCCCAGACCCTGTTGCAAATTGTGCTCTGCCTTCTCTTCTTAATCCTCCACCTGTCACTGTCTCTGTACCTACTCTTTCTCTGCCATGCTCTTCTCTCTCTGTTCCTCCACCATCTGTCTATAACTCTTCACCTTCTGTCACTGAGTCTTCTATCACCGTGTCTTGCTCTTCTCTCTCATTTCCTACCCCTTCCAGTCCTATCTCTCACTCTGTTTCTGTTACTCCTCCACCTGCCTTGCCGGTATCAACATCACCTTCATGTAGGTTCAAGTTTGCTTCCTGGTATGCTTTTTGTATGTGTGAGACATGCTTTCTAATTTCGTGAATGTCTTTCTTGTGCTATACCAGGTAAAAGATCAATCGAGGAATGTCAGGAGACAGAGGAGTTTTTGTATTTTTTACCTGAGCATAAGAAAATTAAATCACCACCTCTTGCTTCTCCTCGTCGTCGTAAGGATATTTTCCATTTCGTTATCTTCTGTCTTTCATATCCTTAACATGTTCTGTTCTTTCACAGGATCTATGACAATTTCTGGAGCCCGAGTTCGAGAGGGAGGCAGGATTTCGCTCCAAGACATTGCCAAGAGATGCAAAGTACAGTGTGACACGCCTGGCAAGAAGAAGCTGGTGCAGTGTGCACAGACTTTCAGACAGAAGGCTCTTTATTTCAAAAGAAAACTTATTTTGGCAAGACGTCGTGGCATCCAACTTTCTAAATTAGCCAGTGCTCGCTTTGTGGACATGGTGGATGATCTGGCTGTGTCGCCAATGGCTAAACAAATTTTGAATGGGGAACTGGCAAACTTTAAAAAGAAACCCAACGGCAGAACTTGGCTTTTGAAGGACAAACTTTTTTGCCTTGCGATTTTAAAAAGAAGTGTTAAAGCTTATAGATTTTTGCGTAGTTATTTAACGCTTCCGAGTGAATCTAGTTTACACATTCTCCTACAAAAGGTTTCTCTTAATGTTGGTGTTTCTAAAACTTTATTATCTTTATTGAAAACCAAGGTTTTGAAAATGAGTTCTGCAGATAAGTATTGCTGTGTATCCTTTGATGAAATTTATTTACGTGCTAATTTGTGTTATAATAGCCATTTTAATGTAGTTGATGGGTTTGAGGACTATGGCCATAGAGGCCGTACAAACAGGATTGCTGACCACGCACTTGTTTTTATGTGCCAAGGTTTGCATTCTAAGTGGACTTTTCCTGTGGCTTATTTTTTTGTTAGTCAGACATGTCCTGCACCTATGTTAAAATTATTAATAAGTGATGTGATTAAATCTTTATGCTCTATAGGTCTGAATGTGTGTGGGACTATTTCAGATCAGGGACCTAATAACAGGGGGGCAATTTCAGAGCTTAGAAGGGAAGGGGGGGATGATATTTTGTACTTTGTTAATGGGAAAAGTTATGTTCATGTTTGGGATATGCCACATATTTTAAAAAATGTTCGGAATAATTTGATGTCCAGTGATTTGTGTCTCGGTAATGGGACTGTTGCCAAATGGTGTCAACTCATAGAGTTTTTTAAATTAGATGAATCACTGCACAAGATATCCCCATTAACATACAAACATGTTCACCCGCAAGGTAGGGACAAAATGCGTGTGGAGTATGCTGCTCAAGCTTTAGGTGGTAGAGTCAGTGCAGGCATAAAAACCTTTCATTCCCTTAGTAATGGTTCAAAGTTAAGTCGTTGTCTTCCATTTGCAGCGTTGTGTGATTTTATTGACTCTGCATTTGACATGTGTAATGGTTCTCGTCTTGGTGAAGCCCCAAAAACTTTCCGGGTTAATATTTCTGAAGGTTCTGTTCACTTCAGTGACAAAGGCTTTGACCATATTACTTCTTTTCTTCAGAAGTGGGTGTTTATTCGAAAAAGTGATGGTAAAAGACACGTTTCTCCGTGCATCCGTGGCTGGATAGAGAATATTTCTAGCTTAAGAGTGTTGTGGTGTCGAGTGAAAAGTGAATTATGTGTTTTGAAGCTTCGGCATCTAAATCAGGACCCAGTGGAGAATTTGTTTTGTTTGCTTCGTCAATGTGGTGGCAGTTCCAGTGACTTGACTACCAAGATGTTTACTTCCTCTTTGAAGACTGTGTTAGTGACCCGTTTTACAAATCCTGTTATTGGTAAAAACTGCATTGATGATGACTCATATTTTGTTAGTGATTTGAAGTCTGTCATTTTGAACAGTGAAGTTTTTGAAAATGAAGATGTGACTGAGTGTCTTGTGAGAGGTAACACTCCTCCTGTGAAGCCATCAGTTGTGGATCAGTCCTTTCAAAGGCAGGGTCCAACTCTTCTTTGGTGTTCTGTTCTTCCTGTGATTTTGAAAAATATATCTTGTGACTCTTGTGTGAACCGTCTGACCACAAAAAACAGAAGTCGTGACACTCTGTTTACTACTAGTACATCTGATTTTAATTTGTTTCCATCCTCTCTTTTGGTTAGTGTTTATATTAAGAGTACACTGTTGTTTGACAAGGAGTGGAAGCAAGTATTGTACAAAACTAATGTTGTTTCTGAGATTATTTCTTCAGTGTGTAGTAGTGTGACATGGAATAGTTTGTTTTGTGAAAATCATGTTTCTACCGATGTACAAAGTAGTATGTTCAAAACAGTAGCGGAGTTCATCCTTAGAGAAAAAATAAGGGAAGTGAACATGAGGTCTAAGGAGAAGGTTGTGCGACGGAGTCGGCAAATAGATGCCAAAATGCCAGATGGCCTTCGTCCATCCGAGGAGGAAGAACAGCTGGATCCTCATGATGAAGTTCTTTTAAACGCTCAAGGTTTCTTTGATCTACAGATTTTTTTTGTGTGTCTTCTGGTTGTGTGATGTCTTCATCAGTTGTGGCGGTGGTGAAAAATGGCTAGAGGTCCATATTCAGATATTCTCAGGTGTCATTGCTCCGACGGAGAACACATTTTCCACACAGCTCCACGTTTCCAGCATATGACTTCATGAATATATTCATCATAGTGACATTGGAATTTTCTGTTTTTAGGGTTGAGGTGCGTGGGTGGCTCTTAAATTCTGAGAGCTGCAGTTAGGGGTGGGACCGGTGGTAGGGCAGCAATTATGGTGCAAATGGTGGCTGTTAAAGTAATGTTTCCTCTCATGATTTTTTTCAGGATAGATGTATTGCTTTGGAGTGCAGAAGAAGCGTTGGTTATCATGGGATACACATCACCTTCATGTGCTGGGATCTGTCTCAAGAGAGAGGCAAAAGTCATCAGGGCGGAAGATTTGTCATGGAATTTACATCTCCATTGTGGTCATGGGATTCATTAAACTTTGACCATTAGATAAGTGACACTTACTCATTTTCATGTTTCTGCATCCGTGGCACAGGAATTTAGCTTCATTATCACAAACTTTTTAGAAATAAACGTTATTAGAAATTAAATAAAATTTACTGTCCGTCTGTAATTATGGTATTTCACATTCTCAAATAACATATTTATTTTCCTGTAGGACCTTTAAACTTTTCTTTGTGTCTTATTTTTGTTTTAGCTGCACTTGGACCTGTCCCACTGGCTCCACATCAAACGCCACGAACTCCTGCTAGATTTCTCACTCCTAGAGTATGTCTCTCTCACATACTGAGTGTGGTTCTTGTGTTGGTCTCAAAACGGTTGAATTATTATACTGTTCCTTTGTCTTATCAGGCTCAGACACCAAGGACACCAGCTGTCAATGCTGCAAAGTTGATGACACCTACACTTTTTGTTCAGGTATATAATTAATCTTCTTAATGTTTATGTAGATTGCTGCCTTTGAAAAGCGTTAATGTTATTGTCTTTGTGTAGCCGTCTCAAGCAACGGCCGCCACCCCTGCTCGGGCTGTGCAAACCCCTGCAGCCTCAGCTGAGGTAAATACAATGTCTCCTTTCTTTTTGTTAGGGATTGTGTCATGTAAGAATATGTTCCTGAAAAACACTGTTTTATTTTCAGCCTATGTCAGCCAGACAAAAAGTGCTGCACGGCTGGGCTGCTACTGCCCCATCTACCCCAAGAAATTCGTCTGAGCATGTAAGTTTTGGCATTTTGTGCAAAATTTAAATTACTGACTAATTTGTGTTTGGAAGAAAATTCTCATTTTTTAAAATTGTATTTCAGACAATTGATGATATGACTATGGCAGCCCTTGCAAAATCTAATGCTGTAAGTTTTAATTTTATACGACCTTATCTTTTATCTCTGACTTATGGCCAGATTTTAAGTAACAGTGTATCTCCTTCACTTTCAGCTTAACACACTGACCATTCCGGTGCTTAAGGATTTTTTGAGAACAAAGAAAATGCTTGTTGGAGGCAACAAAACTGCTCTCCTTGACAGAATTAGCAAATACTTCCAGGTAACCGTTTTATGCCGTTTTTCTGTGAAATTTCTGCAAATGTTATGATTGGTTGACGAAAATTATGTGTTTCTTTACAGGAATAATGGGTGCAACTTTATTTTTTATATTATGTTTATATTATATTATATCACATATTATATGGTATATTATTATTGCATAATCACATTGTTTTGAAATTCTTTGTTTAACATTTTTGTTTTCAAAGTTTCTGTATATGTGTATATTTGTTCTTTTTTCTATGTTTATTTTCTCAATAAAATTTCGTAAAATGTGATAGTTGATTGTTGTTATTCGTTCAAAATTTTCCCTCGCTTCCTCTTGTTTACCATGGAAGGGCAGCCAACTGATGTAAGCACACGTTCCCGTCGGACGGCGAGACAATTCGCGCGGGTAGTTGGCAGTTTTGGAGGCCGCTTTCGTGACGTCACGAGGGTTTAGTCGACCTGGACGAGTACAGGAGTCGGCTGGGGTTGTTCATACAGATACAGTAGTAATGTAATACGGAGAAGTAAAAATATGCAGAGGGGAGGGATGTAGAAGCGAGAGAGCTAGAGAGGCTTGAGAGTAGGAACCCCTTGTAATTTAAACTTTGAATTTTTGGATCTGAGCTTATAGGATTTTTTCAATAAGAGTTTGTAATTTATTTGATGAAAATATATTTTAAAAAGTATGCAATAGTTATTAACGGCGAATGGAAAAAATAGAAACCTAGGGATAGTTATAATGGGAAGCTAACTCATAGGCTATGAGCGGCAACAATGGTTGGGAGGAGGAGAGAAAAAGCGTAAAAGCCGCTGCAAAGGGCTCCTCGCTCCGCTCGGACCCAAAAATATGCAGAGGGGAGAAATGGAGGGTCGATTTTTCAGGCAGTTCAGCTAACGTTTGAGTATGTGAAGAATTGTTTCTGTTTTGGACTCTGTAAATTTAATATTTTATTAGGAAAAAATGTACGCACATGAAAGATTTATTTCCAGAGTTATGGCCGTTTTATGTTTCCGATACATCTGTATGCAGTCAGTTTGGGTATTTCTTATAACTCGACCAATTTTTATGGGATTTGAGTGCGGTTTGAAATTTCTGGACCAGAAATGAACAAGAAACTTGTTTCTGACCTCAGGTTTTACACATCGGATCTTAGTATGTTCAAGTTTCGACAATTCCTTGAAAAATTACCGGAAAAGTCCCAAATATTGGGACTAAGGGTAAAAAAAATTCTCTCGGGTCCCAGTTTGGAATGTATACATGTAAAATGTCCCGCTGAACTCAAAAATAACAGTCTCTGATCTGTACGACCAATCGTTTCCGACTTATGGCTGTATAAAGATACGTAACTGATAAAAACTAGCGTTTTCTCACTCTCCGACGGTGTGTGGAGTGCACACAAACTTCCGCGACAGCTAATTTTCTTTCTACTTTGACCGTCTATCACACTCTAAAGTCCTTACAAACAAAATGTAGCCGTATTACGGATAAATTTGTGCAGCCGTATTACGGATGTCGTTACGGACGGATTTGTCTGTAATACGGATGCTTTTGGTATGCATTACGGATGTTTTCTCATGTGTAACATACGGACGTTTTAATTGTATGATACCGGTACGAAAACATCCGTAGTACAAACCAAAAGCATCTGTATTATGGACAAATTCATCCGTACCGACATCCGTAATACGGCTGCGCAAAATCATCCGTAAGGACTTCGCAGTGCAGTGAAGCTTTTTATATTTTCTGTGTCTTACACGGTGTGAAAATTCATTTTCGGGTATTTGTCTCAAATTTCATAAAATATTAAAAAATGAACTTTAGAACCGTAAGTGATAGCGAAAATATGAAAAGCGTCTACGCCACATTTTAAACAAGCATTACCGGAGGTATGAGACACCCTGTAATTTAGTTGGCATTATATCACTAGGAAAAATTGAAAATATCGTATGTTATTCATATGATGTTATAGACGCATCGGCGACGGATCATTTTCATCACCCGACCGTCTACTTGTCGAAACGCTTTTCATATTTTCGCTATCACTTACGGTTCAAAAGTTCATTTTTTTATATTTTATGAAATTTGAGACAAATACCCGAAAATGAATTTTCACACCGTGTAAGATACAGAAAATATAAAAAGCTTCACTGATAGACGGTCATAGTAGAAAGAAAATTAGCTGTCGCGGAAGTTTGTGTGCACTCCACACACCGTCGGAGAGTGAGAAAACGCTAGTTTTTATCAGTTACGTATCTTTATACAGCCATAAGTCGGAAACGATTGGTCGTACAGATCAGAGACTGTTATTTTTGAGTTCAGCGGGACATTTTACATGTATACATTCCAAACTGGGACCCAAGAGAATTTTTTTTACCCCTAGTCCCAATATTTGGGACTTTTTTCGGTAATTTTTCAAGGAATTGTCGAAACTTGAACATACTAAGATCCGATGTGTAAAACCTGAGGTCAGAAACAAGTTTCTTGTTCATTTCTGGTCCAGAAATTTCAAACCGCATTCAAATCCCATAAAAATTGGTCGAGTTATATAAGAATACCCAAAATGACTGCATACAGAGGTATCGGAAACATAAAATGGCCATAACTCTAGAAATAATTTTTTTCAAAATGTAATTTTTGGTTTTTTAGCTCCTACCCTAAGGGGCAATATGCCTCTAAATTTTCGTCAAAATCGGAGGTGGTCATGGTAACGAGCTGCTCTTCTTAAATGATTTTGCTCAATATTACCGGCTTTTAAATCCCTCCCACGTGTACACTGTTAAAAAAAAGTGTGGGAAATCACGAAGGATCAGTTGGTAATTTTATTTCCGGTAGTCCTTCGTGAATTTCCAGAGAACCTTCAGGAATTCGCCGGATGAAATCACTTGTCACAGCGAGTATGCCTTACTTTGAGGGATGACATTATGGCTATTTAGGAGGGTAATGTGTCCTCTATTAAATCTGCTTTAGAGTTTTGCTCCCAGCAGAGCCAATGTCAATACGTCCTACGTTGGGAAAAAACGAAGGATCAGTTGGTAAAAAAGTTTCCGAAGGACTTCAGGAGTTCCCAATATATTTTTAACAGTGTAAGGTCCTTACTTACGTGTCGGAACGTTTGCCGTTCCCCTATCGGCACGCTAGGCGATATGCTAGCGAATACCGGCAGGAACAGTGCCGGTCTGGCCTGGCCGGGAGGCCGGGGATTCCCGGCCGAGCCTCCGGCCCGGCGGGCCTCTGGGCCCGCGACCGCGGGCCCGGAGGCCCTGCAGTACGCGGGTGGCGGGTCCGGGGGCCCCACAGTACTCAGTACGAGTAAAGCCACGCCGGGCCCAAAGCTGAGGGCCTCAAACCCGGCGGGGCGGGCGGGCTCATGGAAACTGTTAGCTGACTACGGGCTTCAGGCCCGCAAGGACCACCAGCAGCAGAGAGGACACCAGACGGGACAGTGACATTCATCGGACGCAATACTACCATGAACGCGAACGGGGACCGGGGACGGGGGCTGGGTTATGCTGAGGCCAGCCAGTCACTACATTCACGTACACTATTAAAACAAACATTTACATGGAACACGGTGATGCCCAACTCGCGTCGGTCGTCGATTTGAAAAATTGCCCGCGACCGCTTCCCACGTCTGCTGCTGGCTGATCGGCGCCGTTGTCGGTGACGGCTCTCCGCGCCACAACCCAAGTTGCATACGAGCGAATGTTCTTTAAGCTGAAAATAATAAAAAATCGTCTAAGGAACTCTCTCTGACAGGCCCTTCTGGAACCCCTCATGTTTATTAATGTGGAGAGGTTAGCAGCACTCTCTTTGAACAAGCAGCTGCTTATTGATGAGTTTGCTAACACCTCCACATTGCTTTAAAAATTGCTTTTACTTTAATTTGTTAATTGTTTAATATTGTTCTTAGTACTTATGTTCTCTGTATCTTACATAACTACTTCACTTAGCACTTACCTGTATCCTTTCCCTTTATGTATGTATGTACAAAAATGGTTATGTTATGAATGCACCTACCTGCTGTCTCCAATAAAAAAAACGCTCTACAATTTATTTATTTTTGGAAAGCGGGCCTCTTTTACTATGAATGGCCATGTCCATTGTACTACAATTAAGTAAGGACTTTTTCATTGTATTATCTAGAACTTT
>JAPTSV010000898.1:0-25881 GCA_026979955.1 Megalurothrips usitatus | reverse complement strand
CTAACCTAGTATAAGATATTCGAACCCACCTGTACTATCCTTTCGTCAACCCACACGGTCACCTGTATGTTGGACCACCGGATATCAGCCGCGAGAGTTAACCCTTTTTCCGCTCCTACGCCGCGAATTAATCCACTTCAGGCATCCCCGGACAACAACCCCTTCTTCTCCAGGTCTCAGTGAACTCGAACGGTGCCCGCGGTACTTGAACCCGCGCTCGCAAGACCCTCTAAACGCCGTAATTGTGAGTGCATTGCGCAGCGTACGCGCGACGGGTCCCGCTCGGTCGAGTCCTGCAAGGCTCCGCGCCGCAGTGACGTCATCGGCTTCCTCCGCGGCCGAGCCATTGCCCGGTACGCACGGCAGCCGCGAGGCCCTGGGGGTCTGTTAGGTTGTACGCTGACGTTGTCTCTAGGCAGCGACACGTTTGCTCCTTATCGCTTCTCGGCCTTTTGGCTAAGATCACGCGATGTTTTTTGGTTAGGCAGCTGCATCGGCTGCAGTTAGGGAAAAGTCCCAAAGTTTTCAACTGGCGAAAACTATTTTTAGGCTCTCTGATCGTAGCGATCTTTGAGCAAGCTACCTGAGCACAAGACTTGCTCGGTAGACACCCGAGGGGGTCCGGGGTAAACCCGGCGGCGGATTCGGCCCGCAACCCCCGGAGGCGGTGGGCCTAGCTGAGGACTAGGCCTCCCGAATAAAGCGTTGAGCTGAAGCAATTCCTCCACTCCTGACCAGGGAAGGAGAGTTTGTGGTCTGTCCCGCTCTCGCACCCCCAGGAGGTGACTCTACAGCCCAACACTAACAGGGCACCCTAAGAACTGGGTTAGGTCCCTAGGGGAAAACCCTACCCCCTTCGGGGGGTAGCTTGTAAAAGAAGAGCCCCAGAAAGAAGGAAAGTTTGGTACCTTCTTTACCTCCTGGCTTAAAATTCGAGCTAGGGGGCTGAAATTTCGCCCATCGAATAGGGGTATACTACCCTCTTCAAAAGTCATCTTTCAACCCCATAGAAGCAATAGTAACATCATAAAATTTTTTCAGAACGGTCTCCAACCCCGTTTCTGAACGCGCCTTAACACGCTTAACTTCCAAGTTCATCTCCTAAAAACCAAGCCATTCCTGCTACGGCGGCCACACTATTCCCAAGAGAAGGGTAACAAGATCAGAACCGGGAACCGGCTGGCGGTGCATTGCCCGGCCAAGTGCCGGGAATGGCCCGTCAGCTAGGCCCGGTTCAACAAATTCAATTTCAATGGCCAGTCAAGCAGTGAACCCCTCTCAATTCATAGAGGATTCCAGTCAGGATTCGGATATCATCCAACCCACTCCAACTGAAACCGGCAAGTTTTCTGCCGTAAAAAGATTCACCACTGGTAATTATATGGGCCAGTCTGTTAGTACATCTACTACAGTCTCCACCACCGTTACTACGGCACCAATCTCTTCATCTTCTATTATCTCCTCACCGGTAGGATCGAGTGTTCCGATCTCTACTCCCATCTACGACAATGGCAGACCCATTATCTGTTCCCAACCCACCCAAATGCCGGAATCGGCTGCAGCAGCCATACGGGGTCTCACCGATCAGGCTGACACTTCCATGGACTATGAATCTTCAGAGCCTTCCACCTCTCAGGGAAAGAGAAAAAATCCAGGGAGTTCCTCGCCGACCCGGCACTCTAAAAAGAAAAATAGGAAAACAGATCAAGAATCTCGTAGGCAGGAGCAGCTTCAGGCTCAACTTAAACGCCACACTGAGAGGGCTGAAAAACAGAAACAAGAGGAAGCTAAGAAACTTCAAGAAAAACTTCTCAAAGTCCACCAGCAACAGGCTGAGGCTAACTCTCACCCCAACAGTGAAGCCGGCGGGGATTCTGACGGCGAATCTGGCGGGGAATCCGGCTCTGACTCGGAGTCCGGCAACGAATCTTCTTCTGGGGAATCCGAGGTAGCCGCGGAACCTGCAAAGGAATTCAAAAACACCCCACCCAAAATCATAGTCCGAGGGATTAAGGACTTCACTGTTTTTGTGATCTCTCTTCAAAACCGCACCAGATTTGGTTCCTTCACCACTGGGCCCTGGGGTAAAGGTTTTGAAATTAAAACCAAAAATATTGATATCTATAACAGAATTCTGGAAATCTTGGAGAAGGATGGAATAGACCATTATTCATATGACCCCCATAAACCCAACGTGGTCAAATACATCATCAAAGGAGTCCATGAAAATTGGGATGAATTTGACATCACACATGAACTCAGGACAGTCTACCAAGTCAGACTTGTCAGTTACTTCAGATTCCCGAAGAAAAATCCTAACAACGAGTTTCCCCATATCTCTGTAACTGTTCAATCAAGCCCTGAAGCCAGGAAATTTATCCAGGCAACTAAGTTCCTCACCCATACAGTTCGGGTGGAAAAAGCCCGGTCAAACCCTCTCAAGGTTTGCATGCGGTGTTCTCAATATGGGCATACTGCCAACTATTGTAAACCCTCCCAAGACAACTTGAAATGTGGCCACTGTGGCGGCAAGCATCAGTTTTACGATTGCAAGGCTAAGGAACAAGAATGCTCCAAGTGCGGTGGCAAACACTCTGTTCGCAACCCCACATGCGATGCCTTCATAAGGCAAACGCAAAAAATTGTCAAAAAACAGGAAACCCAGCAATCTGTAAAATACGATGCTGCACCACCTCCCGCTCAAAATGCTTGGAAAAGAAATTCTCCTCAACCCCAACGGCAACCACCCCCCCCAGCACCTCCTCCTAGGGAGAACCAAAACACCAACGACGACTCCAGCATCGGCGGGCTCATTAGAAATCTCCTCCACGAATTCATCCAGGAGGCCAAATCCACCTTGAAAACAATCTTCAAGGAAATAATGGAGGAGGTAAAGAAAGCCGTCATCTCTCTAAAGTCTGCATTTTCAAGCTCATAAGTTGGAATGTCAATGGTGTTAAGAATAAAGCAAAGGAGATAGAACTCTTATTAGATACTCACCAACCGGAGATTTTCATGCTGCAAGAGACCAAATTAAGGCAAGCTGACAGGTTACCTTTCGAAACAGGGGATTACAAAATCTTTCGGCAAGAAAGAAATAATGCCTTAAGACCCGGCGGGGGCGTCCTTATCTTATGTAAAGATAACATAGGAGCTCAAAAAGTCCCCTTAAACCAGGGAAACATTGAAGCGATTGCCGTCAAGATCAAAAATGTTATATTTTCGTCTACCTACTTTCCTCCGAAGATTCTCCGAAAAAAAGATTTTGACCTCCTCAAGCAAATTGATAAACCCACTGTCATCTGTGGGGACCTTAACGCCACACATACTCTCTGGGGGGACAGGAAGGTTAACCAGTATGGAGGCCCTCTCCAGAGGATCTTCTCCACCTCGGACCTCTTCCCGTTAAAAACCTCCGAACCGACCAGGCTTCCCTTTCGTAGAAAGGATCACCCAGAGAGGCTTGACTTTGCAATAACCAATGTCCTTAATCTAAAACCAACTATCTCAGTAGTGGAAAACGCTAACCTCTACTCCTCCGACCATCTACCTATACAGCTTCAAATTAATAACCCGGATTTCAAACCCCCTCCTGCCTACTTCACCAAAACCAATGTAATAGAGTTTACTCACCAATGCGAGAGAAACTGGTTCCACACCGATGATCTCGAGAAGGACGCCACGTTCTTCATCAGAGCCCTTCAAGCGGCTTTAATGAACTCCACCTCGGTACGGCATCTCCGGAGGCGAAGCCATATCAAGCTCCCCCAATTTATTATGGACCTAAAAAATGAAAAAACAAGAGCATTAAAAGAACAGAAAAAGAAGAGATCCAAAAAAAGTCATAAAAATCTCCAGAAGGCGACTAAGAAGCTGAGAAGGGCCATTAAAAAATATAAGGAAGATCTACTTAATAGTAAACTCCAAGCGGCCAATGACCCTGAGAAACGCTGGAAGGCACTTAAAAAGAAAACTACATCGTCCATCCCTCCCCTGAAGAGGGAAGATGGAACATTGGCCTTCAGCCCTCCCGAAAAGGCCGAAATCCTGGCTAAGCACTTTGAAAAATCCTTCTCTGGGAATGAAACAAATCAAAATCCGGTTCTCTCTGAAAACATACAGAAACACTGGGAGGAGATTGATAACCTTGATCCAGGGGAGATCCCTACCATCACCACAGAGGAAGTCACCACCATCCTCAAATCATTAAAAAACAATAGCGCACCCGGACCCGACGGAATTTCCTATTACCACCTCAAAATCCTGCCTCAATCCGCAATAGCTCATCTAACCAGCCTTTTCAATAGAATTATTACCTCCAGACAGTTTCCAAGTTCTTGGAAAACCTCTAAAATCAAACCAATACCTAAGCCAGGTAAACCACCAGATCTTCCAGGATCAAACCGTCCAATATCCCTTACATCCTGTGTAGGCAAACTGCTGGAATACTGCATCCAAAAATTCTTCAATAGGGATGCCATCCCGGATACTCAATTTGGGTTCCGTAGAGCTCACTCTACAACCCAACAGCTGGTGCGCCTAGTTTCAGACATCACTGCGGCCAGGAACGCCGGCAAAACAGTGATGCTGACCAAAATTGATATTGCGGGGGCCTTTGACAAGGTTCCCCACCCCGAGCTGGTTTACCGCCTCTCCCAGCAAGAACAACCCACCTGGCTGGTCCAACTAATTAAGAGTTACCTGACGGGCAGAGAATTCTATGTCGAAGTCGATGGCCATCTCTCTCTTTGCCATCCACTAAAGGCAGGCACCCCTCAGGGGGGTATCTGGTCTCCGGACCTCTGGAACCTGTACATCGCGCCCCTCCCAGAGATCAAAGTGTAGTATCTGTTCTTATCAGCTTAATATCTGGTACACACCGCATTGCGGTGTCAGAATATTAAACTGATTTTTGGAACGGGAAAGTGTGATGACTGCTTGCAGTACCACTTTCACGGGTTGTCCGGGCATTGCAGTGCCGCCCGGTTCGGCCCATCTTAAACACTCTCATGATCTTCCTTTGGCGCTTCATGCCACCCTATGGAAGAACTAAATCTCAAAAAAGAAATTCAAAATTTTTGAAATTTTAACTTTTTTGGAGGAAATTCAATCTGCATACGAAACGAACTACATACCGAACTGCATACCGTACTGTATGGAGTTCGGTATGCAGTTAAAATCAGGAAATTAATTTTATTTTTATTTATTTAATTCTTGTCCATTAGGTTAGGTTAGCTTGGTTGGGGTTAGGTTAGGTTACCTAAGCTAACCCAACCCAAACTAACCTAACCTACTTAAAACTGCATACCAAACTGCATACCAAACTACATACCGTTCGGTATGCAGTTGTGTATGCAGTTTGGATTTTCTCCTTTGTTGAAAAAAAATTTTTTTTTTTGTTAAAATTTTTTCTTTCTTTTCATTCCTTTTTCTTTTTAGACCCTGCAGGAACTGTTTTCACATCCCGTTCGTCCCGGCAATACTTCTCTGCCGTTCATCTGTGTTAAATAGGGTATTCCGCTAAACGCGAAAACGGAAGTACGTAAAATGGCCCCACGCGAGACGCGACTTTTTTTCTCTTCATAATTATCGTTCCGGTGTTCAGCGGAGTACCCTACCGGTACGAATATGCGCTCATGCTCTCGCATGCCACGGTAGGTACGCATCTTTATCGTTCTTTTTCAATTGACGTGTATTTTTATTAAAGATTTCTATTTAGGGTCGGGGCAAGGGGAGCAGTTGTAACTTATATGGTCTTTGTCGAAATGTTACTCTCGGAAAGTATTTTGTGGTCCTTAAAAGGACCGTTTATAGAAGCAAACGCTTCAACCCGCGAACAGGAAGAAGGAATTTACTTGGAGCTGGTGTACTTGGTCACAGCCTTGGTGCCTTCAGACACGGCGTGCTTGGCCAATTCTCCGGGCAGGAGGAGACGGACGGCGGTCTGGATCTCCCGGGAGGTGATGGTGGACCGCTTGTTGTAGTGAGCAAGACGGCTGGCCTCAGCAGCGATACGCTCGAAGATGTCGTTCACGAACGAGTTCATGATGGACATGGCCTTCGAGGAGATACCGGTGTCGGGGTGGACTTGCTTCAGAACTTTATAGATGTAAATCGCATAGGATTCCTTCCTCTTGCGCTTCTTCTTCTTATCTCCCTTGGAGATATTTTTCTGGGCCTTCCCAGCTTTTTTCGCGGCTTTTCCCGAAGTCTTGGGCGGCATGGTGACGCGTACTGTGCGGAGACAGGGACGAGAATGAGGGGACTGCGCGAGGATCTTTCTATTTAACTAAAGCTGGTGTCCCGCTCGCGCGCGCAAGCGGGACACCAACGAGACGCCGATTTCCCCCACCATCATGCTGGGAACCAATGGAAACGCATGAAAATGTACACGGGAGCGCACGCGGTACACCTCAAAAGTATAAATATCAAGCTCGGAGTTACGGCTAAACATTCTTCTTCAGTTTATTTTGTCGAAAGCACCTACGTATCACCATGTCTGGTCGCGGTAAGGGCGGGAAGGTCAAGGGCAAGTCCAAGTCACGTTCGTCGAGGGCCGGACTTCAATTCCCCGTCGGTCGTATCCATCGTCTTCTCCGCAAGGGAAATTATGCCGAGAGAGTCGGTGCTGGTGCTCCAGTATATTTAGCAGCGGTCATGGAATATCTTGCAGCTGAAGTTCTCGAGTTGGCCGGAAACGCCGCCCGTGACAACAAGAAAACCAGGATCATCCCCCGTCACTTGCAGCTGGCCATCCGCAACGACGAAGAGTTGAACAAACTCTTGTCTGGAGTGACCATCGCCCAGGGTGGTGTCCTGCCCAACATCCAGGCAGTACTCCTGCCCAAAAAAACCGAGAAGAAGGCTTAAGCCTATTCTCATCTCCGCCGCTCGTTTACGAGCCCGTTAAAACGGTCCTTTTCAGGGCCAAAACATGTCTCCCGAAAGGGTTAACTTCACGACAAAGACCAAAATTAGTTAAGCTGTAAGTCCCGCACACGTACGAAAACACGTACGCGGAGACACACTCTCGTACTTACGTGTCAAGTACGTACTTGGTTACGACGAAGCGCGAAAAGTAACACGCGCTGCACTTCGTATCGGACGATCGTCATGAAGCACGGCCCGCGATTACGTAAACATAGACGTATCTCACGCGGCGTGCGTTCGCACGTACGTACGTACGCGAAAACACACACGCGCGATGCTACGATCGAAATCACGCACGTCGCGATCGACGTGTGTGTTCACGCGACGTACTTACGCACGCGAAAACACATACGCGCGCGACGTGTCGATCGTAATTACGCACGACACGGCCTGACGTAAAGATAGACGCGACGTCCTTACGTACGCATACGGGACGAAGTCATAGACGCGGATTACGAGTCGAACATCGGTTCGCGTGATGGTATTCGTGCTTCTACCGTGTATTTCAAGCACCAGTAGTGACCTGAATGCACGGACGCATAACGTATTTCGTTCAAGTACCTAAGTCACCTGGATTTACGTAATTTATTCCGACACAGCGGCAGCAGAGTACGGATATGGGGGAATTTGGGGATGATGCGAGTCTTTGTTTGGAATGGACCTTTCTAGAAGGATGTTTTGGCCCTGAAAAGGGCCTTTTATATGCCGTTTGAACCCTTCCGAAGAAGGACTCGAGCAGACGATGGAGTAGCTTAACCTCCGAAACCGTACAGGGTGCGGCCCTGGCGTTTCAGAGCGTAGACGACGTCCATGGCGGTGACGGTCTTCCTCTTGGCGTGCTCGGTGTAGGTGACGGCGTCACGGATGACGTTCTCAAGGAACACCTTGAGCACACCACGGGTCTCCTCGTAGATGAGACCAGATATACGCTTTACGCCGCCACGACGGGCCAGACGACGAATAGCGGGTTTGGTGATACCCTGGATGTTATCACGCAGGACTTTGCGGTGACGCTTAGCGCCTCCCTTTCCGAGCCCCTTGCCACCCTTGCCTCTGCCGGTCATCTTGAATCAGCGACGTGAACTTCTCGGACGAACTGGACGAAGTGATGCCTCGGCCTCGCCCGACCGCGCTTTTATGCACTCGCCCCACCCGGCTCGCCTCGCGCGCGCTCCGCCAATGAGCTCGCTCGGTTCCGTGCCGCGGCAGCCGACCAATCACGAGAGAGTATTCCGTGCGCGCGCGGGGAGCCGGCAGCACCGCGCACCCTACAAATACAACCTTTTGCCGTGCGCAGGCATCAGTTCGTCGTACTCCGTGTCCACGAAACGTTATCGCCATGGCCCGTACCAAGCAGACCGCCAGGAAGTCCACCGGAGGCAAGGCTCCTCGCAAGCAGCTTGCCACTAAGGCCGCTCGTAAAAGCGCGCCCGCCACCGGAGGTGTGAAGAAGCCCCATCGTTACCGCCCCGGTACCGTCGCTCTCCGTGAGATCCGTCGTTACCAGAAGAGCACTGAGCTTTTGATCAGGAAATTACCCTTCCAGCGCCTGGTACGAGAAATCGCGCAAGATTTCAAAACTGACCTCCGATTTCAAAGTTCTGCCGTAATGGCTCTTCAGGAAGCGTCCGAAGCTTACCTGGTCGGTCTCTTTGAAGACACCAACTTGTGCGCCATCCACGCCAAGCGTGTCACCATCATGCCCAAGGACATCCAGCTGGCTCGCCGCATCCGTGGTGAACGCGCCTAAGTCTTTTCCTTAACCGGATCAGCATCAAACGGCCCTTTTAAGGGCCAAAACATCTTTCCAGAAAGATCAATTCCAGACAAAGACTATAATATCCCTATTCTTTATTTTTTTTAACCCCTTCACACTAAATATACGAAAAAAAAGTAATAAAGAGAACACACGCATCGCTAATTCCCCCCCATCGTGCAGAGTACGTAATACATGCGCTAATGACGATATTTTTCGCGGACGGCGCCTTGCGGGTAGGCAACACATCGGGCACACGTGCAGGGCGGGGAGGCCTACCCTACGGTTCGCAGGCGCTCTCGCGCTGTTTATATCTACACGGTCTTGAAGGGAGGGTGATTACGCACCCACGCGAGTTCGTCACGGGCTGTGTCGGGATGAGAGGGTTAAAGGTTCAAGGGGGGGCGTGAAATTCGGTCTTTGTTCGAGTCGATCTCTCGAAAGAGATGTGTTAGCCTTGAAAAAGGCTGTTTTGCAACGGCCGGGACGGCGCAGTGCGTTGAGAGGGGTGGAGAAGGAGGAGGAGGAGAGTTAACTCTTCACTTCTTCTTAGGAGCTGCCTTAGGCTTGGCGGCGGCCTTTTTCGGCTTAGGGGCCTTAGGCTTTTTCGCCGCGGGAGCCTTGGTCGCCTTCTTCGCCTTGCTGGGGCTCTTGGGCTTTTTGGCGGCAGCTGGTTTTTTGGCGGCAGCTGCAGCAGGCTTTTTGGCAGCGGCAGGCTTCTTCGCTGCGGCGGCAGCAGCTGGCTTTTTGGCGGCCACCTTCTTAGGGGCTGCCTTCACCTTCTTCTCGCCGGCGGGCTTGGCCTTCTTCGGGGAAGCGGCGGCGGCGACCTTTTTCGGCTTCTTCTCGGTCTTCTCCACCTTCTCCTTGCTGGCCAGCTTGAAGGAACCAGAGGCACCCTTGCCCTTGGTCTGGACGAGCTTGCCGCTGGTGACGGCGCCCTTCAGGTACTTCTTGATGAAGGGAGACAGCTTCTCGGCGTCGACCTTGTAGTTGGCCGAGATGTACTTCTTAATGGCCTGCAGGGAGGAGCCGCCCCTCTCCTTCAGGTTCTTGATGGCCGAGTTGACCATGTCCGCGGTCTTGGGGTGCGCGGGCTTGGCACGAGGCTTCTTCGACGCGGCGGCCGACTTGGCGGGCTTCTTCGGGCTCGTGGCCACGGGGGCAGCAGACTCGGCTTCGGACATGTTGACGACGACCACGATGACGCACTAGGTGATGACGACGAGGACGAGGGATGGCGCGCGGGTCGGGTGCGCGCAGACTACATCATGTTGGGCGAACGGCAACGCAGACGGTGCACGGGGACCACCGCGGGTCCTCCCGCGGGCCACCGAGACCGTGCTCGCGTCCCCATTCTGACCGACTTTTCGACCCGTAAGACGCCACCCCCCGGCAGGCCACGGGTACGGCCGGATAGAGTAGGGTACGGGCTTGCCTCAGACACCATCATCGGCCACCCCACGAACCCGCATCACCCTCCGATATCG
Source organism: Megalurothrips usitatus (assembly GCA_026979955.1). NCBI lineage: Eukaryota > Metazoa > Arthropoda > Insecta > Thysanoptera > Thripidae > Megalurothrips > Megalurothrips usitatus. The sequence continues at coordinate 15,705 of JAPTSV010000898.1, read as the reverse complement.
CGTTCAAAACCGAGAAGCACTCCGATCAGCCGCACTACATCACGTATTTCCCTCATTTACGGACGATCCCCGCGAGACCGCGGGTTCGAACGCACATCCCACGACAGCGACAACCTTTGCGAACGTCCATGCCAAATTTCAGATCGCCCCGACGCAGGACAACGGTTGCAAGCTCGATCAAAGGAGACACTGCATCAAACAAAAGTCCGAGCTCTCGCCGATGCGCGGAGGCACACCGACGAGCCCGTACTCGACTTGACACCATTCACTCTTAAACCCCTAGTATGCACCGACCAGCTGACGCCCAATGCGTGACCCGCTCCATAAACGTGATTCGCCAAATAACCCCTTTGAACCCTATCGTGCATTACGCAGACTTGAGCGAGCGCGAGAACCACAGCACTGCGCGCGAGAGCAGATGCGGGGAGCAGCAGCGCCCCATACGTGGGGGCGAACCCCTCTCCGTACAACCGTAATATGAAATGAACATTTCAAAGTGTACCTGCATATGGTTTTATTTTAGATTGGGGGGGGGGGGGGGGGGGGGCGAGCGGCAAACCTCACCCGCACGCACTCGCCGCAATGCCATAAGCCCCGTCTTCCTACCCCGCATCGTTTAGGACTTGGCACTCGTGGACGGGGTGGGTACCGGGTCTCGAGATCGGTTGCTCTCGTGGACTTTGTCGGTCTCCCCTTGATCGCTGGTAGTCATAGTACCAGACCGCACCTCGTTCGGGCTGTCCGTTCCCGAGTTATAGCTATTATTCCACTTTGAGCACATGAAGGCCATGTTTTTGCCCACCGGCACCTGCAGCAGCACCTACGGAACATCTCATAGAGTTCCCCTGCCGATTTAAGAGGGGGGTCAACTCCATGGAAAAAAACGATATCTCGCACCGTACAGCCAGTAGCGCACTTCCGATACCACCTAGTACGTTCGTTCAAATAGGGCATAAGTGTGACACGGTATTCCGTTTTACAGATTTCACCGTGACCAATGTTGTGACGGACGTGACAACTGTGTCATTCCGTCGCTTAGGGTCATGGCAAGAACGCCTAGGTCGCGGATTTTCGATATCGGTACCAGGGTGGGTGTGGGCGGGTATCCAAGTTAACGCTGCACCACTAGTGCACGGGTGCCAGTCCGCCTCCGCCCGCTTGCGCACGCACGCACGACATCGTTTTCACCGTTCACCCACTTCCCGATGTCGGATCGAGTTGCGGTTTGTCGCATTCGATTCGTCTCGTCGACAATTGGGAAGGCAAGTGAGGTCAAAACTTGAATTAGTCATCATTTTCTTCGAAACAAATGGGTATTACGTTCTGGTACTCGTGGAAAACGCGTTAAAAATTCCTCACGCGCCCATTCCGCGAGAACGGTGCGAGATACGAGAATTTCGATGGGAGTCGACCCCACCCAAAATCGACCGCGGAACCGGGAAATGTGGTCAGAAACGACGTCAGGTGCTGCTGCAGGTGTCAGCGGGCAAAACATGGTCTCCATGGCCTCTAAGTGGAACATCTCGTTATGAGGGCTCGGGTGGGACTGACCGACAGCCATTCTGAACACCCGTCGTCTAGGTTAGGTTAGGTTAGTGTTGGGTTGGCTTAGGTTAGGTTGGTCTTAGCTTGTGGTTAACTCGGGGTTAACATTCGGGGTTAACCTGGGGTAAGGATAAGTTTCGAACCGGGTCGTTTTTTGAACCCTTTGAACGTCCGACAGTCGCAGTGTACGACAGCATTCTTTTCATACCCGGCAATCCGTTCGACTGAGTTAGGTTAGGTTATTTAAGGTCGGGCTGCGATAGGGGCTCGGCTATAGACTTTTCGACTCTGACAATGCGTTTTTCGGAGTGCTCTTCCCGCCGCGAGTCAAATAATGGGGTCATTTGGCCATTTCGAACAAGAGACGTGATAGTTGCGTTAAGCGGCACACACGTGTGCGTCTTATCACAACTTGCTTATTACTCTTCAAAAGTGGACAAGTGACCCCATTTTCGGAATCCCCACGTCATTACAAGTCACGTTATCGTCATAACATTATCCTACGACATGCGGCTTCGCCAAAAAAAAAGGAAAATATAATACACGACTTCACTTAAGTCGGGGCTCTCGTTTTCAGCGACTCGACGAAGCATCCACGGACGATCTCTCGCCATTTGGTTCGTGCTTAGGTGCATTGAGCGGATATGGGCTCCACACCGCACTTGCACGAAAGTCAAGTCAAGTCCGGCGTGTGCGGAGACCGGGCGAGCGCGCTACTAGAGGCATACACGATCCCCTCGTCTCTCGCCAACGACCATACCATGCTGGGTCTACCGGTTCCCTTCCGCACACCGAAGTCAAGCAGCATTGGGTGTGGTTAGTACTTAGATGGGTGACCGCTTGGGAACACCACATGTCGTTGGCATCCAACTCTTTTGCCACGGTCGACAGTCGAAATATATATATGACCTTGGGCGCGAGTGCTCGTATCTCGAGTTACGTCGTTTCATTTATTTCGACCCTTTCAGCACTTTTAACCCTTTTGCATTGGATGTACGTTGATGAGAGTGCGTCCATTCGACCCGCCATGAAATTCCCTTTCAGAAAACACCCCCATGATAACCCCTCCCACTTCCCAGAGAGAGAGAGAGAGAGAGAGACAGATGATATGACACAACACACATTGAAGACGATGAACAGGAATCGCACCCGAACAGACTTCGCACTAGAGACAAAGACTGGCCACTAAACCATCGTTTCACCTTCACCGTGAGAGAGTCAGACACAGAGAGACAGACAGCCCTGACCTATAGCCCTTTGCACCCCGTGCCACGTAGGCCACCCATCGTACACCCACGCCAAAGTGGTTGCCTACCCTGCCCCTGACCCCAAATTTTTGCCACCCGCCCCCACAGACACGAACCAACACCACGAGACGGTTGCCTACCCCATGCCCCTTACAAAAACACACAAATTTTGCCACCCGCCCCCACAGACATGACCCAACACCACGAGACGGTTGCCTACCCTCCGCCCCTTACAAAAACACACAAATTTTGCCATCCGCCCCCACAGACCACAACCGACAACCCTCAATCTTTGCCACCCGCCCCCACAGACATCACACCATCCCTCCGAAGCACATAGCCCCCTGCCCCGAGCGAGTCACACATTCTGTCCACTGCCGGACGTCGGGGGGGAGGGGGGGCAAAAAAAAAAAAAAAAAAAAAAAAAAAAAAAAAAAAGAGTCCAAAAACACAAAAATTTTAGAAAATCGGGCAGAGGTTCGCCTTAGGGCCGCCCCATTGGCGGACGGCCTCCCAAAAGAACACCCACCAACCAAACAGCAATACCACCCTCACCACACACACACACACTTTACAACACACGCACGCCACTAACAAACAACAAACACCAACCACGCGGAAAACATAAAACACGGCACACATACATGCAACAGACGAAACACAGAACACTTCCCACACTAGAATACTTAGAATGCTTACCTTGCTCCTTCCACACTTGGACACCGCTCGTCCTCACCTTACCTTCTCTTCTCTTACCTTACCTATAGTATATACTATACTAAACTAAACTAAACCTAACCTAACCCAACCCAACCTAACCTAACCTAGTATAAGATATTCGAACCCACCTGTACTATCCTTTCGTCAACCCACACGGTCACCTGTATGTTGGACCACCGGATATCAGCCGCGAGAGTTAACCCTTTTTCCGCTCCTACGCCGCGGATTAATCCACTTCAGGCATCCCCGGACAACAACCCCTTCTTCTCCAGGTCTCAGTGAACTCGAACGGTGCCCGCGGTACTTGAACCCGCGCTCGCAAGACCCTCTAAACGCCGTAATTGTGAGTGCATTGCGCAGCGTACGCGCGACGGGTCCCGCTCGGTCGAGTCCTGCAAGGCTCCGCGCCGCAGTGACGTCATCGGCTTCCTCCGCGGCCGAGCCATTGCCCGGTACGCACGGCAGCCGCGAGGTCCTGGGGGTCTGTTAGGTTGTACGCTGACGTTGTCTCTAGGCAGCGACACGTTTGCTCCTTATCGCTTCTCGGCCTTTTGGCTAAGATCAAAGTGTAGTATCTGTTCTTATCAGCTTAATATCTGGTACACACCGCATTGCGGTGTCAGAATATTAAACTGATTTTTGGAACGGGAAAGTGTGATGACTGCTTGCAGTACCACTTTCACGGGTTGTCCGGGCATTGCAGTGCCGCCCGGTTCGGCCCATCTTAAACACTCTCATGATCTTCCTTTGGCGCTTCATGCCACCCTATGGAAGAACTAAATCTCAAAAAAGAAATTCAAAATTTTTGAAATTTTAACTTTTTTGGAGGAAATTCAATCTGCATACGAAACGAACTACATACCGAACTGCATACACAACAGCATACCCAACTGCATACCGTACTGTATGGAGTTCGGTATGCAGTTAAAATCAGGAAATTAATTTTATTTTTATTTATTTAATTCTTGTCCATTAGGTTAGGTTAGCTTGGTTGGGGTTAGGTTAGGTTACCTAAGCTAACCCAACCCAAACTAACCTAACCTACTTAAAACTGCATACCAAACTGCATACCAAACTACATACCGTTCGGTATGCAGTTGTGTATGCAGTTTGGATTTTCTCCTTTGTTGAAAAAAAATTTTTTTTTTTTTTGTTAAAATTTTTTCTTTCTTTTCATTCCTTTTTCTTTTTAGACCCTGCAGGAACTGTTTTCACATCCCGTTCGTCCCGGCAATACTTCTCTGCCGTTCATCTGTGTTAAATAGGGTATTCCGCTAAACGCGAAAACGGAAGTACGTAAAATGGCCCCACGCGAGACGCGACTTTTTTTCTCTTCATAATTATCGTTCCGGTGTTCAGCGGAGTACCCTACCGGTACGAATATGCGCTCATGCTCTCGCATGCCACGGTAGGTACGCATCTTTATCGTTCTTTTTCAATTGACGTGTATTTTTATTAAAGATTTCTATTTAGGGTCGGGGCAAGGGGAGCAGTTGTAACTTATATGGTCTTTGTCGAAATGTTACTCTCGGAAAGTATTTTGTGGTCCTTAAAAGGACCGTTTATAGAAGCAAACGCTTCAACCCGCGAACAGGAAGAAGGAATTTACTTGGAGCTGGTGTACTTGGTCACAGCCTTGGTGCCTTCAGACACGGCGTGCTTGGCCAATTCTCCGGGCAGGAGGAGACGGACGGCGGTCTGGATCTCCCGGGAGGTGATGGTGGACCGCTTGTTGTAGTGAGCAAGACGGCTGGCCTCAGCAGCGATACGCTCGAAGATGTCGTTCACGAACGAGTTCATGATGGACATGGCCTTCGAGGAGATACCGGTGTCGGGGTGGACTTGCTTCAGAACTTTATAGATGTAAATCGCATAGGATTCCTTCCTCTTGCGCTTCTTCTTCTTATCTCCCTTGGAGATATTTTTCTGGGCCTTCCCAGCTTTTTTCGCGGCTTTCCCCGAAGTCTTGGGCGGCATGGTGACGCGTACTGTGCAGAGACAGGGACGAGAATGAGGGGACTGCGCGAGGATCTTTCTATTTAACTAAAGCTGGTGTCCCGCTCGCGCGCGCAAGCGGGACACCAACGAGACGCCGATTTCCCCCACCATCATGCTGGGAACCAATGGAAACGCATGAAAATGTACACGGGAGCGCACGCGGTACACCTCAAAAGTATAAATATCAAGCTCGGAGTTACGGCTAAACATTCTTCTTCAGTTTATTTTGTCGAAAGCACCTACGTATCACCATGTCTGGTCGCGGTAAGGGCGGGAAGGTCAAGGGCAAGTCCAAGTCACGTTCGTCGAGGGCCGGACTTCAATTCCCCGTCGGTCGTATCCATCGTCTTCTCCGCAAGGGAAATTATGCCGAGAGAGTCGGTGCTGGTGCTCCAGTATATTTAGCAGCGGTCATGGAATATCTTGCAGCTGAAGTTCTCGAGTTGGCCGGAAACGCCGCCCGTGACAACAAGAAAACCAGGATCATCCCCCGTCACTTGCAGCTGGCCATCCGCAACGACGAAGAGTTGAACAAACTCTTGTCTGGAGTGACCATCGCCCAGGGTGGTGTCCTGCCCAACATCCAGGCAGTACTCCTGCCCAAAAAAACCGAGAAGAAGGCTTAAGCCTATTCTCATCTCCGCCGCTCGTTTACGAGCCCGTTAAAACGGTCCTTTTCAGGGCCAAAACATGTCTCCCGAAAGGGTTAACTTCACGACAAAGACCAAAATTAGTTAAGCTGTAAGTCCCGCACACGTACGAAAACACGTACGCGGAGACACACTCTCGTACTTACGTGTCAAGTACGTACTTGGTTACGACGAAGCGCGAAAAGTAACACGCGCTGCACTTCGTATCGGACGATCGTCATGAAGCACGGCCCGCGATTACGTAAACATAGACGTATCTCACGCGGCGTGCGTTCGCACGTACGTACGTACGCGAAAACACACACGCGCGATGCTACGATCGAAATCACGCACGTCGCGATCGACGTGTGTGTTCACGCGACGTACTTACGCACGCGAAAACACATACGCGCGCGACGTGTCGATCGTAATTACGCACGACACGGCCTGACGTAAAGATAGACGCGACGTCCTTACGTACGCATACGGGACGAAGTCATAGACGCGGATTACGAGTCGAACATCGGTTCGCGTGATGGTATTCGTGCTTCTACCGTGTATTTCAAGCACCAGTAGTGACCTGAATGCACGGACGCATAACGTATTTCGTTCAAGTACCTAAGTCACCTGGATTTACGTAATTTATTCCGACACAGCGGCAGCAGAGTACGGATATGGGGGAATTTGGGGATGATGCGAGTCTTTGTTTGGAATGGACCTTTCTAGAAGGATGTTTTGGCCCTGAAAAGGGCCTTTTATATGCCGTTTGAACCCTTCCGAAGAAGGACTCGAGCAGACGATGGAGTAGCTTAACCTCCGAAACCGTACAGGGTGCGGCCCTGGCGTTTCAGAGCGTAGACGACGTCCATGGCGGTGACGGTCTTCCTCTTGGCGTGCTCGGTGTAGGTGACGGCGTCACGGATGACGTTCTCAAGGAACACCTTGAGCACACCACGGGTCTCCTCGTAGATGAGACCAGATATACGCTTTACGCCGCCACGACGGGCCAGACGACGAATAGCGGGTTTGGTGATACCCTGGATGTTATCACGCAGGACTTTGCGGTGACGCTTAGCGCCTCCCTTTCCGAGCCCCTTGCCACCCTTGCCTCTGCCGGTCATCTTGAATCAGCGACGTGAACTTCTCGGACGAACTGGACGAAGTGATGCCTCGGCCTCGCCCGACCGCGCTTTTATGCACTCGCCCCACCCGGCTCGCCTCGCGCGCGCTCCGCCAATGAGCTCGCTCGGTTCCGTGCCGCGGCAGCCGACCAATCACGAGAGAGTATTCCGTGCGCGCGCGGGGAGCCGGCAGCACCGCGCACCCTACAAATACAACCTTTTGCCGTGCGCAGGCATCAGTTCGTCGTACTCCGTGTCCACGAAACGTTATCGCCATGGCCCGTACCAAGCAGACCGCCAGGAAGTCCACCGGAGGCAAGGCTCCTCGCAAGCAGCTTGCCACTAAGGCCGCTCGTAAAAGCGCGCCCGCCACCGGAGGTGTGAAGAAGCCCCATCGTTACCGCCCCGGTACCGTCGCTCTCCGTGAGATCCGTCGTTACCAGAAGAGCACTGAGCTTTTGATCAGGAAATTACCCTTCCAGCGCCTGGTCCGAGAAATCGCGCAAGATTTCAAAACTGACCTCCGATTTCAAAGTTCTGCCGTAATGGCTCTTCAGGAAGCGTCCGAAGCTTACCTGGTCGGTCTCTTTGAAGACACCAACTTGTGCGCCATCCACGCCAAGCGTGTCACCATCATGCCCAAGGACATCCAGCTGGCTCGCCGCATCCGTGGTGAACGCGCCTAAGTCTTTTCCTTAACCGGATCAGCATCAAACGGCCCTTTTAAGGGCCAAAACATCTTTCCAGAAAGATCAATTCCAGACAAAGACTATAATATCCCTATTCTTTATTTTTTTTAACCCCTTCACACTAAATATACGAAAAAAAAGTAATAAAGAGAACACACGCATCGCTAATTCCCCCCCATCGTGCAGAGTACGTAATACATGCGCTAATGACGATATTTTTCGCGGACGGCGCCTTGCGGGTAGGCAACACATCGGGCACACGTGCAGGGCGGGGAGGCCTACCCTACGGTTCGCAGGCGCTCTCGCGCTGTTTATATCTACACGGTCTTGAAGGGAGGGTGATTACGCACCCACGCGAGTTCGTCACGGGCTGTGTCGGGATGAGAGGGTTAAAGGTTCAAGGGGGGGCGTGAAATTCGGTCTTTGTTCGAGTCGATCTCTCGAAAGAGATGTGTTAGCCTTGAAAAAGGCTGTTTTGCAACGGCCGGGACGGCGCAGTGCGTTGAGAGGGGTGGAGAAGGAGGAGGAGGAGAGTTAACTCTTCACTTCTTCTTAGGAGCTGCCTTAGGCTTGGCGGCGGCCTTTTTCGGCTTAGGGGCCTTAGGCTTTTTCGCCGCGGGAGCCTTGGTCGCCTTCTTCGCCTTGCTGGGGCTCTTGGGCTTTTTGGCGGCAGCTGGTTTTTTGGCGGCAGCTGCAGCAGGCTTTTTGGCAGCGGCAGGCTTCTTCGCTGCGGCGGCAGCAGCTGGCTTTTTGGCGGCCACCTTCTTAGGGGCTGCCTTCACCTTCTTCTCGCCGGCGGGCTTGGCCTTCTTCGGGGAAGCGGCGGCGGCGACCCTTTTTCGGCTTCTTCTCGGTCTTCTCCACCTTCTCCTTGCTGGCCAGCTTGAAGGAACCAGAGGCACCCTTGCCCTTGGTCTGGACGAGCTTGCCGCTGGTGACGGCGCCCTTCAGGTACTTCTTGATGAAGGGAGACAGCTTCTCGGCGTCGACCTTGTAGTTGGCCGAGATGTACTTCTTAATGGCCTGCAGGGAGGAGCCGCCCCTCTCCTTCAGGTTCTTGATGGCCGAGTTGACCATGTCCGCGGTCTTGGGGTGCGCGGGCTTGGCACGAGGCTTCTTCGACGCGGCGGCCGACTTGGCGGGCTTCTTCGGGCTCGTGGCCACGGGGGCAGCAGACTCGGCTTCGGACATGTTGACGACGACCACGATGACGCACTAGGTGATGACGACGAGGACGAGGGATGGCGCGCGGGTCGGGTGCGCGCAGACTACATCATGTTGGGCGAACGGCAACGCAGACGGTGCACGGGGACCACCGCGGGTCCTCCCGCGGGCCACCGAGACCGTGCTCGCGTCCCCATTCTGACCGACTTTTCGACCCGTAAGACGCCACCCCCCGGCAGGCCACGGGTACGGCCGGATAGAGTAGGGTACGGGCTTGCCTCAGACACCATCATCGGCCACCCCACGAACCCGCATCACCCTCCGATATCGCGTTCAAAACCGAGAAGCACTCCGATCAGCCGCACTACATCACGTATTTCCCTCATTTACGGACGATCCCCGCGAGACCGCGGGTTCGAACGCACATCCCACGACAGCGACAACCTTTGCGAACGTCCATGCCAAATTTCAGATCGCCCCGACGCAGGACAACGGTTGCAAGCTCGATCAAAGGAGACACTGCATCAAACAAAAGTCCGAGCTCTCGCCGATGCGCGGAGGCACACCGACGAGCCCGTACTCGACTTGACACCATTCACTCTTAAACCCCTAGTATGCACCGACCAGCTGACGCCCAATGCGTGACCCGCTCCATAAACGTGATTCGCCAAATAACCCCTTTGAACCCTATCGTGCATTACGCAGACTTGAGCGAGCGCGAGAACCACAGCACTGCGCGCGAGAGCAGATGCGGGGAGCAGCAGCGCCCCATACGTGGGGGCGAACCCCTCTCCGTACAACCGTAATATGAAATGAACATTTCAAAGTGTACCTGCATATGGTTTTATTTTAGATTGGGGGGGGGGGGGGGGGGGGGGGGAGCGGCAAACCTCACCCGCACGCACTCGCCGCAATGCCATAAGCCCCGTCTTCCTACCCCGCATCGTTTAGGACTTGGCACTCGTGGACGGGGTGGGTACCGGGTCTCGAGATCGGTTGCTCTCGTGGACTTTGTCGGTCTCCCCTTGATCGCTGGTAGTCATAGTACCAGACCGCACCTCGTTCGGGCTGTCCGTTCCCGAGTTATAGCTATTATTCCACTTTGAGCACATGAAGGCCATGTTTTTGCCCACCGGCACCTGCAGCAGCACCTACGGAACATCTCATAGAGTTCCCCTGCCGATTTAAGAGGGGGGTCAACTCCATGGAAAAAAACGATATCTCGCACCGTACAGCCAGTAGCGCACTTCCGATACCACCTAGTACGTTCGTTCAAATAGGGCATAAGTGTGACACGGTATTCCGTTTTACAGATTTCACCGTGACCAATGTTGTGACGGACGTGACAACTGTGTCATTCCGTCGCTTAGGGTCATGGCAAGAACGCCTAGGTCGCGGATTTTCGATATCGGTACCAGGGTGGGTGTGGGCGGGTATCCAAGTTAACGCTGCACCACTAGTGCACGGGTGCCAGTCCGCCTCCGCCCGCTTGCGCACGCACGCACGACATCGTTTTCACCGTTCACCCACTTCCCGATGTCGGATCGAGTTGCGGTTTGTCGCATTCGATTCGTCTCGTCGACAATTGGGAAGGCAAGTGAGGTCAAAACTTGAATTAGTCATCATTTTCTTCGAAACAAATGGGTATTACGTTCTGGTACTCGTGGAAAACGCGTTAAAAATTCCTCACGCGCCCATTCCGCGAGAACGGTGCGAGATACGAGAATTTCGATGGGAGTCGACCCCACCCAAAATCGACCGCGGAACCGGGAAATGTGGTCAGAAACGACGTCAGGTGCTGCTGCAGGTGTCAGCGGGCAAAACATGGTCTCCATGGCCTCTAAGTGGAACATCTCGTTATGAGGGCTCGGGTGGGACTGACCGACAGCCATTCTGAACACCCGTCGTCTAGGTTAGGTTAGGTTAGTGTTGGGTTGGCTTAGGTTAGGTTGGTCTTAGCTTGTGGTTAACTCGGGGTTAACATTCGGGGTTAACCTGGGGTAAGGATAAGTTTCGAACCGGGTCGTTTTTTGAACCCTTTGAACGTCCGACAGTCGCAGTGTACGACAGCATTCTTTTCATACCCGGCAATCCGTTCGACTGAGTTAGGTTAGGTTATTTAAGGTCGGGCTGCGATAGGGGCTCGGCTATAGACTTTTCGACTCTGACAATGCGTTTTTCGGAGTGCTCTTCCCGCCGCGAGTCAAATAATGGGGTCATTTGGCCATTTCGAACAAGAGACGTGATAGTTGCGTTTAGCGGCACACACGTGTGCGTCTTATCACAACTTGCTTATTACTCTTCAAAAGTGGACAAGTGACCCCATTTTCGGAATCCCCACGTCATTACAAGTCACGTTATCGTCATAACATTATCCTACGACATGCGGCTTCGCCAAAAAAAAAGGAAAATATAATACACGACTTCACTTAAGTCGGGGCTCTCGTTTTCAGCGACTCGACGAAGCATCCACGGACGATCTCTCGCCATTTGGTTCGTGCTTAGGTGCATTGAGCGGATATGGGCTCCACACCGCACTTGCACGAAAGTCAAGTCAAGTCCGGCGTGTGCGGAGACCGGGCGAGCGCGCTACTAGAGGCATACACGATCCCCTCGTCTCTCGCCAACGACCATACCATGCTGGGTCTACCGGTTCCCTTCCGCACACCGAAGTCAAGCAGCATTGGGTGTGGTTAGTACTTAGATGGGTGACCGCTTGGGAACACCACATGTCGTTGGCATCCAACTCTTTTGCCACGGTCGACAGTCGAAATATATATATGACCTTGGGCGCGAGTGCTCGTATCTCGAGTTACGTCGTTTCATTTATTTCGACCCTTTCAGCACTTTTAACCCTTTTGCATTGGATGTACGTTGATGAGAGTGCGTCCATTCGACCCGCCATGAAATTCCCTTTCAGAAAACACCCCCATGATAACCCCTCCCACTTCCCAGAGAGAGAGAGAGAGACAGATGATATGACACAACACACATTGAAGACGATGAACAGGAATCGCACCCGAACAGACTTCGCACTAGAGACAAAGACTGGCCACTAAACCATCGTTTCACCTTCACCGTGAGAGAGTCAGACACAGAGAGACAGACAGCCCTGACCTATAGCCCTTTGCACCCCGTGCCACGTAGGCCACCCATCGTACACCCACGCCAAAGTGGTTGCCTACCCTGCCCCTGACCCCAAATTTTTGCCACCCGCCCCCACAGACACGAACCAACACCACGAGACGGTTGCCTACCCCATGCCCCTTACAAAAACACACAAATTTTGCCACCCGCCCCCACAGACATGACCCAACACCACGAGACGGTTGCCTACCCTCCGCCCCTTACAAAAACACACAAATTTTGCCATCCGCCCCCACAGACCACAACCGACACCCCTCAATCTTTGCCACCCGCCCCCACAGACATCACACCATCCCTCCGAAGCACATAGCCCCCTGCCCCGAGCGAGTCACACATTCTGTCCACTGCCGGACGTCGGGGGGGAGGGGGGGCAAAAAAAAAAAAAAAAAAAAAAAAAAAAAAAAAGAGTCCAAAAACACAAAAATTTTAGAAAATCGGGCAGAGGTTCGCCTTAGGGCCGCCCCATTGGCGGACGGCCTCCCAAAAGAACACCCACCAACCAAACAGCAATACCACCCTCACCACACACACACACACTTTACAACACACGCACGCCACTAACAAACAACAAACACCAACCACGCGGAAAACATAAAACACGGCACACATACATGCAACAGACGAAACACAGAACACTTCCACACTAGAATACTTAGAATGCTTACCTTGCTCCTTCCACACTTGGACACCGCTCGTCCTCACCTTACCTTCTCTTCTCTTACCTTACCTATAGTATATACTATACTAAACTAAACTAAACCTAACCTAACCCCCAACCCAACCTAACCTAACCTAGTATAAGATATTCGAACCCACCTGTACTATCCTTTCGTCAACCCACACGGTCACCTGTATGTTGGACCACCGGATATCAGCCGCGAGAGTTAACCCTTTTTCCGCTCCTACGCCGCGGATTAATCCACTTCAGGCATCCCCGGACAACAACCCCTTCTTCTCCAGGTCTCAGTGAACTCGAACGGTGCCCGCGGTACTTGAACCCGCGCTCGCAAGACCCTCTAAACGCCGTAATTGTGAGTGCATTGCGCAGCGTACGCGCGACGGGTCCCGCTCGGTCGAGTCCTGCAAGGCTCCGCGCCGCAGTGACGTCATCGGCTTCCTCCGCGGCCGAGCCATTGCCCGGTACGCACGGCAGCCGCGAGGTCCTGGGGGTCTGTTAGGTTGTACGCTGACGTTGTCTCTAGGCAGCGACACGTTTGCTCCTTATCGCTTCTCGGCCTTTTGGCTAAGATCAAAGTGTAGTATCTGTTCTTATCAGCTTAATATCTGGTACACACCGCATTGCGGTGTCAGAATATTAAACTGATTTTTGGAACGGGAAAGTGTGATGACTGCTTGCAGTACCACTTTCACGGGTTGTCCGGGCATTGCAGTGCCGCCCGGTTCGGCCCATCTTAAACACTCTCATGATCTTCCTTTGGCGCTTCATGCCACCCTATGGAAGAACTAAATCTCAAAAAAGAAATTCAAAATTTTTGAAATTTTAACTTTTTTGGAGGAAATTCAATCTGCATACGAAACGAACTACATACCGAACTGCATACCGTACTGCATACCGTACTGTATGGAGTTCGGTATGCAGTTAAAATCAGGAAATTAATTTTATTTTTATTTATTTAATTCTTGTCCATTAGGTTAGGTTAGCTTGGTTGGGGTTAGGTTAGGTTACCTAAGCTAACCCAACCCAAACTAACCTAACCTACTTAAAACTGCATACCAAACTGCATACCAAACTACATACCGTTCGGTATGCAGTTGTGTATGCAGTTTGGATTTTCTCCTTTGTTGAAAAAAAATTTTTTTTTTTTTTAAAATTTTTTCTTTCTTTTCATTCCTTTTTCTTTTTAGACCCTGCAGGAACTGTTTTCACATCCCGTTCGTCCCGGCAATACTTCTCTGCCGTTCATCTGTGTTAAATAGGGTATTCCGCTAAACGCGAAAACGGAAGTACGTAAAATGGCCCCACGCGAGACGCGACTTTTTTTCTCTTCATAATTATCGTTCCGGTGTTCAGCGGAGTACCCTACCGGTACGAATATGCGCTCATGCTCTCGCATGCCACGGTAGGTACGCATCTTTATCGTTCTTTTTCAATTGACGTGTATTTTTATTAAAGATTTCTATTTAGGGTCGGGGCAAGGGGAGCAGTTGTAACTTATATGGTCTTTGTCGAAATGTTACTCTCGGAAAGTATTTTGTGGTCCTTAAAAGGACCGTTTATAGAAGCAAACGCTTCAACCCGCGAACAGGAAGAAGGAATTTACTTGGAGCTGGTGTACTTGGTCACAGCCTTGGTGCCTTCAGACACGGCGTGCTTGGCCAATTCTCCGGGCAGGAGGAGACGGACGGCGGTCTGGATCTCCCGGGAGGTGATGGTGGACCGCTTGTTGTAGTGAGCAAGACGGCTGGCCTCAGCAGCGATACGCTCGAAGATGTCGTTCACGAACGAGTTCATGATGGACATGGCCTTCGAGGAGATACCGGTGTCGGGGTGGACTTGCTTCAGAACTTTATAGATGTAAATCGCATAGGATTCCTTCCTCTTGCGCTTCTTCTTCTTATCTCCCTTGGAGATATTTTTCTGGGCCTTCCCAGCTTTTTTCGCGGCTTTTCCCGAAGTCTTGGGCGGCATGGTGACGCGTACTGTGCAGAGACAGGGACGAGAATGAGGGGACTGCGCGAGGATCTTTCTATTTAACTAAAGCTGGTGTCCCGCTCGCGCGCGCAAGCGGGACACCAACGAGACGCCGATTTCCCCCACCATCATGCTGGGAACCAATGGAAACGCATGAAAATGTACACGGGAGCGCACGCGGTACACCTCAAAAGTATAAATATCAAGCTCGGAGTTACGGCTAAACATTCTTCTTCAGTTTATTTTGTCGAAAGCACCTACGTATCACCATGTCTGGTCGCGGTAAGGGCGGAAGGTCAAGGGCAAGTCCAAGTCACGTTCGTCGAGGGCCGGACTTCAATTCCCCGTCGGTCGTATCCATCGTCTTCTCCGCAAGGGAAATTATGCCGAGAGAGTCGGTGCTGGTGCTCCAGTATATTTAGCAGCGGTCATGGAATATCTTGCAGCTGAAGTTCTCGAGTTGGCCGGAAACGCCGCCCGTGACAACAAGAAAACCAGGATCATCCCCCGTCACTTGCAGCTGGCCATCCGCAACGACGAAGAGTTGAACAAACTCTTGTCTGGAGTGACCATCGCCCAGGGTGGTGTCCTGCCCAACATCCAGGCAGTACTCCTGCCCAAAAAAACCGAGAAGAAGGCTTAAGCCTATTCTCATCTCCGCCGCTCGTTTACGAGCCCGTTAAAACGGTCCTTTTCAGGGCCAAAACATGTCTCCCGAAAGGGTTAACTTCACGACAAAGACCAAAATTAGTTAAGCTGTAAGTCCCGCACACGTACGAAAACACGTACGCG